>JARJDW010000946.1:0-15543 GCA_030264715.1 Adinopsis sp. GC000173
GCTTGTTTGAGGCGCTAGAGATCAACAAAGCCATTAAGGCCAAAGAGTTTGTCTCTAATGACCAAACGGACTTAAGCTCCTCCCCTCTTGTAAATATAATTTTATAAATATTTGTATGTTTTAATCTAAGTTAGTGTAACCTGACGAAGACTGCGAAGTCGAAAAGATCTTCGTGAATAAATTAATATTGTAAAACTCAACCAAGTGTTTTCCTTCCAATTTTAGTTATAAAAAGAAATCATTTAAATACGATAGCAAAGTAAAACACTATTTACTAATAGAGAGTCTTTAATAAATTTAAAAAAACGCGCAAACCGTATTTTAGAGGAGCAGTTTACTATAAACATCTAGATTCTCAAAGTTAATCTTTTATCAAAGAAGTATAAACACACATGTTAAACATTTGGGAAACACTGGTCTATGGTAAGAGGAAAACGTTTTGACTTTCTTCCCGGTATTGTAAAGCCACCAGCGATTTAACAGTGGAAATGAGTCGATGAGTCGAGCAAGCATTATGAGGTTTTTTGAATTTATAACCATGCAGAATATACAAAAAACTAAACAATATTAGTCGAAACGGGCTATTGCCTATATTTGCAGGATACAAGTGTCGAAAATATTTAGTCATGTGTGTTTATATTCGTCTTACTTCCTAAATTTAATACGCCTCTACAAAAACACTATTCGTGCTAAAAAATAATTCAAATACGATAGCAAAGTAAAAAGGTGTTTACTAGCAGAAAGCCTTCAGGAAATTAATAAATACAAGAGCCGTATCTTAGAGAAGCAGTTGACTATAAACATCTAGATTCTCAAAGTTAATGTTAGCATTTTTCATAGATGACTTCTCACTATGCCTACATTTGCAGGATATAAACGTCGAAAATATTTGGTCATGTGTGTTCGTGATAAAAATATTCATTTAAATACAATAACAAAGTAAAACAGTGTTTACTAACAAAGTCTTCAACAAATTACAAAAAACATGTGAACCATATTTTAGTGAAGCAGTTTACTATAAACATCTAGATTCTCAAACTTAATCTCAGCTGTTTTCATAGATGGCTTCTCACTAAATTCTAACATAGAAATGATAAGGCTTCACTAATAATTGAAAAAATATTGTCTTATTTATTTGTGGATTAGTTTCTTTCAAAAAGTATCTTATCATTCAATTATTAATATTATTGACCGGTTATTTTGCCGCAAAAATATTGAAGGAGAATGATAATTAGCACATTTAACAATATTCATACTCTAATTGCGTACTTCAAACAGTACGGCTTCCAAAGCTTCTCTGAAACTACTCAGTTTTGAGATTATAAGCGTCACTTGCACTTTCTATACGACGATTAGTTACTAAGTGTATTAATATAAATATATAATTATATATAAATGAGATAAAAAAGCACAGTCTATTTATTGTGTTTTTTTGCGATTAATTCCCAAAACAGAATTCGCATTTATTTACAGGATCATATTTTATGTAATTTAATGCTTTATGAATAGCGGTTTCCTCGATAATACTTGCGTTTCGAGAGAAACGCATTAAATTCGTTAATACCGATTGGTGTGTTCAACAAAATGCTAGACTTTGTTTTTCGTCAAAAATAAACATTTTCCTGATAGAGCGTGCCATTTATCTACAACGCACGTGTATATTTATTAAAGCAGATGGTTTATATAAAATACAATGCAATATATGAATACACGTACTTGTACTTTAATATCACACACAAAGTATTTGTTTTATTTTTTGGTATTATACCAAAGAATAAATAAAGCTAGTTTATTGCTTATCAACAAACATGGGTCGGCATGAATGTAGTCAAATGATATTAATCTCTTTGTAATGAAACGTTTTAATGGTCATAAAGATTTTTTGCCGCACTTCGCATAAACAGAATATGTACTCTCGGTGTTTGTTGTCGAAAGCTTTTCACGTACGTGTTGGAAATTCCGCATTGAAGCTGATTGGATTTGCAATGAATATGCAATCTTATTGTATTCAAATATTGATTTCTTCTATTATATATTTAATCTTATAAAGAGCGACGATACGCTGTTTTTTCTCCCTATTGGATTTAAATAGATATTTACATATTACACCCTATCTATAGTATATAGTATAAAAGTCTTTGGATTATTAATAATCTAGTAAGTATAAGCTTTAACACCTCCCATCACTTCATTTATTTGTGTTTTTGAATATAAAGTGTTTAATATGAAGATTGATGAAAAGCCTTGATTTTCAACATTTTAGGTAAATTTATTCAGATATGCAAAGTGGTATAAAATTTATATAAACTATGTACTTTTTTATATTGCCTTCCCATAATTCCATGTCTATTTTATATCAATAACTTAATATTCATTACTTTTCATATGTTATATTAAAACTTACGAACTTCATGACTTTCAAGAGATCCTGAATATGCAGAAAAATGATTGTGATGCGATGAAATTAAAACAAAAAATGGTGCAAAATAATTTTTACGTGTACAACAAAAAATAATGAAAAATCGATTAAATGAATATCAATTGGAGATATTGATATTGAACTTCTGATTTACACAATAGATTAGTGTTTGGAATTAAAATTTTGTAAATCAATAGGAAATAGGATGAAAATAATTCCAAGTCTATTTCATATCAATAACTTAATATTCATTACTTTTCAGATGTTATATTAAAACTTATGAACTTCATGGCTTGCAAAAGATCACATTAAATAATAACTTAAATAAATTCATTGTTAAGGCTTTTCGTCTTTCTATTCATCATCAAAAGTTTCAAATTTATTTTATTGTGATTAGATCTCTAAGCGGCCCAAGTCTTTGAAGTAAGCGATTCATGTTTAAATATCAAAAGACCAGAATGATCCGTTTTAGACACTTGTCGAGTTTTGGACTGCACGTCATTAAAATCACATTTTCCTTGCCACAGCCACACAATATAGAGATATAATAATAGTTCACAGGGAGAATATTTGCAAATGAAAAATCAAAACATAAGTGAAGGTACTAATTTTAAAAAAGTAAGAGAAAATTTCAGGACAAAAACTAAAGAAATACATTTTTCAAATTATTATATATATTATATACTGTTATATAATTTAAAATTAAAAAAATATTTAAATGCAAAGTCTATTAGGAGACTTTCTTGTGGTCAATGATGATTAAGTAAAATAGAAATTAACAAAACACATGATTAGATCACTAAATATATAAATATTAAAATTGTTTGAAAAACAAATTTAAATTTTGCAGAGAGGTATTGAAGTTTTAAGATATGATGATGGCACAAGCTGTAGCTCGGTATATAATTAAATTTGTTTTTCAAACAATTTTTAAATTATATCTTTCGTAACACTCAATATCGAAGAATCAAAAAATAAAAGATTGAAAAAATGAAAAAAGAAACGCCTAAAACATTGTTTTTTAAAGATGTCTAAATCTTGTGTTTTATAGACAATTCAATAAAATCAAAAATAATAAAAATTACGGAAGTTTATGATGTTTATTGCAATCCCTTGGTGAATCATTGTTGAGTATTAAATAATTCAATAATAATACACTTGGAAGATTTACAAATATAGAAGTTAGAATGTACTTAAATATATTTCGACTTATGCAGTCATCATATAATAAACTGACAAAACCAAAAGAGATAAAAATGAATACATTTTATGAGAATATCTAAAAAATTGAAATGTTTAAAGTCAAATGTTCATGCATTAATGGAATTTTCTTCAAGGATGCTCTTCTAATTTCGTATGCTTCTAACATGTCCATTTTTAATCCTTTATTACAGAAATGTAGCAATTTTAAATTTTGTATAGAAAAGGTAAAAGATAACATATGATTTGCAACATTCGATTTATCAGATTTAATTATTTAACTAACTTTAGTTAAGTATACTAATTAGATACTAACTAAGCTAGTGTGTTTACAATAATATCTTTCAAGATTCGACACTGAATATGGTGTAATGATTCTGATACTCAATAAATAGAATAAACAAAAAAAACTAGAATTTTCTAAACACGACTTGTTAAGAAATACGTTTTATATAGATATTATCTTTAAAGAATATACATTATATAGAGTTATTTCCATTCAATATTTTTTTGAATTCTGAAAAGTAAGTTATTTAGTCAGATTGTGAAATATTATTTCTATTTCAAACACGTCAAAATTTTAGAAATATCGCAAAAGAAAGTTAAAGGATCTTGATAATAAATTGCCATCTATAAAGTATATGTACAAGAAAATATACTAAGTTAATTAGAAAATTATACGATTGTATGCAATTAAACGTCGTGTAGGGGAAAGTTGAGCAATGGCAACCGCCGGGTAATGCCGCAACCTGGTCTAGCTTAAAAAATATTCGGTGTAGAAATCAGAAAAACGCATCAATACCTTGCAAACATTGTGTAAGCTACCATAATGCACAATGACGATATTTCCTCTACAAATAAATTAACAGCCCTTGCATATAATATTTTGTGTTTTCTGTTGTAACTGAAATACACATTAAAATTGAAGCCAAATTATTTATAAATGTAATTATTATTTCTGAATCTGATAATATATATACAAAGAGGCATTCTGCTGTGCATTGCTGAATATTTTAAGATATAATTTGCACTAGATTGCGCTTCACATCTTCTTCTAATAAAATTTGTCCAACAGGGTTATGACGTTCCTAGCTTAATTTGATATGAATTTGGAAAAGGCAACGAATGATGGTTTAGATGGGAATTATGTTAGGGATGGTTCATAAGGAATGCAGTTTACAGGACATCCCTGATAATTACAAATGTGACATTGTATATTTAACGATAATTTTACAATATGTAGCTTTTTACCTATTTTATTTGTTACAGCCCGATTATCCTATCAGTTTCGCCATTACCCCTTCCTGATTTTTACGCTTTTTTTGATTTTTTTAAATTGAATTAAATTAAATCGAAAATTTCATATATTCATTTAGATAGTATATTAGTTGCTCTTTCATGTACTTTAGTTGCAATTTATTCGTTATTTAAAAACAATTACTAATTATTCTTAGGAGTGCGGGATTCCCCGACTCTCCCCTTAATAAAGATGTAAAATTGGAATTTGGTTTATCCCTAGTCTAACACAAAAAATGTTTCTATATTAAGCGCTTTGTTATTAATTAATTAGCTATAAAAACAATTATAATTTCCATATTAATAAATTGGTTTTTAAAGTTAAAATTAATGAAAATATATTCGAGCATTGTCAATCACGCTGCGAGGCCGAATTTATTCGAATGTGTGTGTGGGTTGGATGTTTAACGGTGAAAAATAACTGCATCAGATTAAATTAATTTTAATGCTAATCACTTCCATAAGTTCGAAACTATTTCTCAGCCCCTTCGTATCAATAACGACACGACAACTTAATTAAACACAGCATGCGAATTATGTTGCACATGATCGTATTAAATTAGATAATTAAATATTATTAATTTGCGCTTGCGATGTAACATTATCTGATTCTTCATTTATTTCACTAACAATGCCATTTTGTATAGGTATAATTTCACACATCAACAACTTTGTAAATGGTATTTGTTATAGAAACTTGCAACATGCAATTTATAACGTTTAATTAACACTCAAAATATTTGTAACACAACGCAAAAGTGTTAATCATATATATATCTTTCTAAATCCTAGCATTGTTTTTAAAGGGTCGATTCGTGTAAATAAAGCATTAAATGAAAATGTCAGGACGGATTTTCAACTTCACACAATAATTGAAACAGACAAAGAATAATCCGAAATGAATGACATTCATCAATAAATAATATTTAGCAATAAAAGTAATTAGTTTTACTCGTAGGCGACACTGCATTATTTCAAAAATTAAAATCTTTTGAAATAAATGTCCTGCACACTATTGCAAGTTGCATTTAAGTTATAAATAGAAAATTCGCAAAACATATTTACACTGTCCTTTACATTTTTTAATGGATTATTAAAGTAATGAAGTTAAAATGTAATAGTTATTTGTGAATGGTATTTATTATAGAAACTTGCCACATGCAATTTATTACGTTTAATTAATACTCAAAATATTGTAACACAACGCAAAACTGTTAATTATATATTTCTTTCTAAATTCTATCACTGCTTTTAAATGGTCGATTTGTGTAAATAATGCATTAAATGAAAATGTCAGGTCGGATTTTCAAATTCACACAATAATTGAGGCAGACAAAAAAATAATCTGAAATGAATGACATTTATCACATATTACTTTTAATGCAATAAACTCTGAGTATAACAAATATTGATTTAGATTTCATTATCATAAAATAATAAGAAACAAATTGTCTGCCAGTAAATAAAAGGTTAACATCACAATATAGAAAGAAAAAGTAATTAAAAAAAATTAAATCGACGGTTTTTCATTACTTCATTTTGTTTATTTTTTTATTTTTCATTAGCTGATTGCTGCGATTCATCTGTCTTATTGTAAAGAGTCACATGGCTGCAAGAAAATAACAACAGTGATTCTCAACTATTGTTCCACGAAAATTCTTGAATTATATCGCCGAAAAACTGTTATTAAAAATGTGCGGTGATCAAAATAATATTTTAAATCCCAAATTGCAGAAAAATAATTGTGATGTAGTCAAATTAAACAAAAAAATTGTGAAAAATAATTGTCACGTGTATAACAAAAAAAAATAAAAAATCAATTTGATATATTGACATTGAACTTTTAATTTACACAATAAATTGTTGTTTGGATTTAAAATTTTGTAGATCGAAAATAAATATAGAATGAAAATATGTATGTTCATTGTAGAAATGAATGAATGAATGGAATTTATTATATTACACATTGAATTCAATACATGTAATTGCATCAAAATTCATTTTGATATCTTTATCATAAAAAATTAAGAAATAAATTATATAATAATGTAAGTTAATAAAGAGAAGACTTACTTAAAAGATCACAAGGTAATAAAGATGTAAACAGTCACATGGCTGCAAGAATAAAACAACAGTGATTCTCAACTATTGTACGTTGAAATTTCTTGAAATATATCGACAAAAAAACTGTTATTAAAAATATGCGGTGACAAAAATAATATTATGAATTCCGAATATGCAGATTGTGATGCAGTCAAATTCAAACAAAAAATTGTGCAAAATAATCTTTACGTGTATAACAAAAAAAATAATGAAAAATCGATGAAATGATGTTTAAAAATTTGATATATTGACATTGAACTTTTGATTTACACAATAGATTGGAATTAATATTTTGTAAATCGAAAATAAATATAGGATGAAAATATGTTCATTGCAGAAATGAATCAAAATTCATTTTGATATCATTACTATAAAAAATTAAGAAATAAATTTAGTCTAAGTTAATAAAGAGGAGACTTACTTAAAGCATCACAAGGTAATAAAGATTATAGTTACAGTGCGAGAAGACATGTAACGTTTAAAGTGTAGTTGACAGTTATTGCAAGTTTGTAGACATAAAAGCTGATGAAGAAATTCACTCTACTACAGTTTAAATAATTTTACAAAATGACGTCCGTTGCTTTTCTCTTACTTTGCCCTTGCCGTGAAAATCCACCTAAGCTACAACTATTGTGCTCGCACCCAATAAAATGATATAACTTTTATTTATCACAGAAAATTTCAATGAGTATTATAAATGTATATTTAACCGCAATTCTAGGAATTTGTTGAATGTTCTGGTAATGTTGAATGATAGTAATCCGCACGTGATTGATTAAAATGAATTGCTATTAGCGATTAAATATTATTGCAAGGGCAAATGCAATGTTTACTAGTTCTTTTGTTTGTATTTGCAAATGTAGAGCACCAGCTATATGTATAATGTTGCGTAGTATATTGTCGTAGATAATTTAACAACAAAATTAATTAACTTCACTCGTAGGCAACGTTGCATTAGATTAAAACTTAGAAAGGAATAAGGATAACTATGCTATTTGTGACCATAATTATGAAAGTGGAAAAAAATCAGTTATTAAACACCACTGTATTTTAAACTAAATTTATTCAATGTAATTTTTACGATATCGTCAAAAAAAAACTTCAGAGAGTAGTTGTAATTTTAAAGTAATACGGAATTTCTTTAATGTTAATTATGAAAATAGACTAATATCTCGAAACAAGAAATATATGACTTAGTTAGACCACTTTCATAATTATGGGCACATTTTAGGTCCATATTAAAATGCAAAAGATTACGTTTGAAAAATACATTTCTAAGTACCTGAAAGACGCAATTCAAGTTTTAAAATGATTTGCAGCATTTAATTCGGCATATAGAAATCCACAGGTGAATAATTAAAACAAATGATAACTACAATTAATTAATATTGCAAATGCTAGTGTAATACTTGCAATTTCTTTTGTGCTTTTGTTTGCCAAAAACTGTATTCCGCAAATGTAAACCACCGTCTACTTTATGGTAAATTAATTATTCTATCTTCATAGGTAACGCAGCATTATTTTACTATTTCCATTTCCTATAACAATTACATTTGAAAAATACGTTTTAACGTGATAAGTTGCAATCTAAATTTTAAAAATAGTAAGTACCATGTAATTCAACATATCTTGTAGTAATCACTTCTAGGCAACAACAAATTAATTGGTAACTAAAACGTTACCTATAAGAAAACTTTTTGTTATTTTCATTCCCTATAAATAATAATAAGCTGCGATCTATGTTTTAGGAATAGTTAGCACTATTTGGTTTAGGATATAGTAATTCCACACGTGATTGATTAAAACAATTGCCCAATTAGTGATCAAATAATACTGCAAGTGCAAGTGTAATGCTTAGTACTTCCACTAAACTTTTGTTTGCCAAAAACTATAAACTTGCATTCGGCAAATGTGCAGCACTTTATGTTATTTATTGTATTGTTGCAAATAATTTAACAATAAAATTAATTAGCTTCACTCGTAGATGACACGAAATTATTTTATAGCTAAAATAGCCGTTGATTGCAAACTAATCAAGGTAGTTAATGATAATAACGCTTTATGAAACGCAATTTGATTCTAATAGCGTATTTAACTCGTGATCAAATATCTGTCAAATTATCTCTAATTTGATGAATTTGATTCTTATAAAATGCAAATGAATAGTTAACTTCGCTGTCAAAGTTAACTACATTTTATGAAACCGGCTGAAAGTGTTTTATGATCCTGAGTTATTTTTGCGTTTGGAAGCTTCGATTGAGTTCGCCTGTCTAGACTTTTTTAATTCTATTTAGCTGGCGCATAATTATTGCGGTTTTATTTCGCGCCATTGTTTTTATATAAAAATTGACGTTTGGTTTATAATTTTTTCATAAAAGTAATCTTTTCTCTTTCAGAAATAAAAATGCGTATCGAAAATTATGTTCCTATTCGCCATATTTTGCTCTACCACTTTGAGAAAGGTGTGCCTCATTGTCGTAATCCGATGGACAACCTCTTCCTTCTTCATCTGCAAGATTTGTGTCGCCCGTTTTGAATTTCTTGAATCATCTTTCAATTTGACTTTGTTCCCTAGCCGAAAATTTTATTGCGAAATGGCTCTACCACCTTCCAACCTTTCTCAAAGTGGTAGAGCGTAATATCGCGAATATAAAGATGATTTTCGGTACGCATTTTTGTTTCTGAAAGAGAGAAGATTACTTTTATGAAAAAATAATAAAGAAAATGCCAATTTTTATAAGAGAACAATGGCGCGAAATAGAGCCGCAATAATTATGCACCAACATAATATCATAAATTATTGATGTAAAGAGATTGCGCTCAATAAAACTAAGGGAAAATCCATCAATGACCAGGCCGACCTGTCCAACTCCCCTACTCATCAAATTACATGTAAATTTTGTATAAAATATGTTGTAATTTTAATAAATCTACTATAGCTTTGCATAATGTCGAAAGGCGAAACTGCAGTTAGTAAAACAAGAATTACTCCCTTATTAAATATTAAAGGAATATGTTGACATTTTCATTCCATATAAAAATTTCATCTAAAAATACATTTGAACGTGATAAGATGCGATTTAAGTTTTAAAAATAGCACGCATAATTTGATTCAGCATGTAGTAAATCCGCACGTGATTGATTAAGACAACCAACCATTAGCGATCAAATAATATTGCGAGTGCCAGTGTGGTAGTGCTTACCATTTTCTTTATACGTTTGTTTGCCAAAAACTATAAACTTGCATTCGGTGAATGCAGAACGCCGTCCACATTAAGTTACTTAAGAGTATTGTCGCAGATAATTTAACAATAAAATTAATTAGCTTTACTCGTAGGCAACACTGCATTAGTTTAAAAATTAAAATCCTTTGAAATAAATGTCCTGCACCCTTTTGCAAGTTGGATTTAAATTATAAGCAGAATAACCGAAAAACATATTTACAATTTTTAATGGATTATAAAAGTAATGAAGTTAAATATGTACTAGTTATTTATTTAAATCCGGCATAAAAAATGTGAATTTACTAACCAATTAAACTTTGGGATTTGTTGAGACGCTTTTTGTCGTGAATTAAATTAAAATGTTGTAAAAATGGTTAGTTTGGTTTTTGGTTAGTTGATGAGCTGATTGATGATCTAAATTTACACGTTAAATATACATTTACGTTATTTTTATCAAATTGAATACGATTTATGACAAATGAAATGCACAAATCGGATAATCATTTCGAAATAGCTTCCTTAATTCCGCCCACACAGTAAAATAAAAAAGTAGATATATTGTGCGAATCTCATTATCATATCATCATAACTTTTTAAATTTGGAGGTTGTGTTAAGCTCCTTGGTAAACCACTTTAAGCAGTTAGTAGAGATTAGATATGACAATCTACTTTATATTTTGATGTCCATGTCGGCTTCTGAATTGAAATACATTATGCGTTCTATTTATGTTAATGGTAAAGAGGGAAATAAGTACATTGTACATTACTGTCTTACCGTTTGTTAGTAGGAATTATCAGTACAATGCTAAAGAAGTTTATAGAAAACGATTTATTCAACTTATAGGCTTTCATTATTTCAAATGATTCCAACTTTTTTTATAGAGAAGCAGCTTGATCTTTGTTGTCGGAGCTATAGTTGATTTTTCGTATTGTTTTTTTTGTAAACTTCTTAAATATTGCATATGCATAATTCCTGTTAAAAAAAAAGATAACATAGGTAATGTACGTGACTGATTCAAATATGAATATATTTTATACATTTCATACATCCGATTTTCAATATATTATTTTAAATACATTGTTGATACACATGTGCACTGCCTTTACTGACATTATTAACTCTTTTACATTTTAAGTTTGTCTTTGATAGATAAAATAAACTTAGCTGTCTTGTTATATGCTTGACGATCTGTAGAAAATTCTGAATTAAAATTAAAATGAAGTGCTCGGAGATAATATTATTTGATGAATATATTTTGAGTCAATAAAAGTACATTAACGGCGCTTAAAAAGCCTTTACAGAAGCCCAGAAGATGTTAGTGGTGATGCCTGTCTTAGATGCCCCGGCACGTCAAGAAGCGACGAAAGCGTTTATGTGGAATAGTTGAATCACTATTGTTAATTGCCGAGATTGTCGATACATCAGTTAGGTCATTCTACGATTGAGAAGATAAAGACCGAATCGTAGTTAAAGTTCAAATGTAAGCTACAAAGCACAAACATAATAGAAGTAAATACATACATAGTTCAATCGGTGGGGGATTATTTTGTAGCAAACAAAGTACATATATATTTAAATATTTTTCGAAGAAAAAAAAATCCCTATTTTTAAATAAACGTTGTTATATATTTCAATTCTGTACTAATAATATCAATCTAGCCGATATAAATTTATGAACTAACTTTAGTAATTAATCTCTATGAATTTTCAAATTTTTAATATGATATAAAAATTGAAAAATCAACCATCCTATAAAGAATATGATTTTAACAATAAAATTAATTAACTTGGCTATATCTAGATAAGAGTACATTATTTTGAAGCTGAAAGCCTCTATTGCGGATAATTTTGCGATTTTCGTTCCATATAAAAATTACATGAATGTATGTATGGCGTTTATCTGCAGTGGTAGTTTGATTTGTGTTATTATTATAAATATGTTTCACATAGAATATCTGTTATCTTCTAGATGAAAAATGCGGTAAAAGCAACAGAGAAACTAAAATATTAAACATAAGAGCATTGAATACAATAATATATATATGTGATACGATCCAGGGACTGATGATTTATAGCTTGTTATTCAAGGGTGAATAGTTGTGATAAGAACAGCATCACCGATGTTTTCTAAAGCGAGCAAGGGAGTGTAATAAAATTACTAAATGGTTTCAAAAATTCGCACCACTCGAAAAATCAAATAATTTATACGTTGCGAATTTGCTATATGTACACTCTGTAAAATAAATATCGAGAATTGATCATTTATAAAGCTCGGTTCAAAATATTGTCAAGTTGTTTTTTGTTGCTAAATTATTAATACTAACCTCTACACTAAACTGTAATTTGATGGACATACGCCAATTAGTTTGTGTAGAACACTTGCTTTAATTGCAGATTTCAAATGTTTATTACGATTTTTACAAATAGATAGAAAAATGAAGCAAAAAAATTGTCTAAAGTTTTACATTGCAATTGAATTTCATTTGCGAAATCATTAAATTGTTACATAAGACTTACAATAAATCGATTTTATTCGAAACACTAGGTACCATGCGTACCATGCATACAAAAGCGGCATAAATGTGATAGATGAATTGACTCCCTCTAGCCTATCATCAATGACTTCAACTGAAATTGACATCATTCGGACACTTGAAATTGTTGCCAGAAAGACAAACGACAAATAGAAAAAAATTTATGCTTGTTGCGGTGATTATTGTTTCACATTCGGTAAAAAATGGCAAATTTAAAGTGTGAGAATGCACGGATTGTACACAAGGATAAGTTAGCCTCTTATAAGGCTCTCATTTTAACTTAATTTCTAGTTAAAACTTAGCCAATATTAGAGAACGATCATTGAATTTGTCAAATCTGGCACCAACTAACATTTTTCTTTCTTTAAAACAGAAATTAATACTTTGAAGCATTCGTTTTCAACCAATGAAAAGTAAAAAGGAGAATTCGTGGCGAGTACTAAATTCGATTGAAGAAAATAGGTTTAAAAAATGTTTTGACAACAAGATTACAAATGTATTTGAATGAATGTAATTTTTTGTTTTATCGTACAATTCCCGATACTTATTTGACAGTATATATTTGGTTTGCGTGTGTAACTTGAGGTGGTGACCTGCTAAAAAAAACTATCACGTAGGCAACTTGGAAAAACTAATTGAATCGATTCGGAAAGTTCTTAATCAATCAATCAACGCGATTAATGGAGTGAATTAAACTTCACATTACTAGTTCAAATTGCGTATCCGTCTCACTGCACGTAGGATCCATATACATATTTTCTACCCGACCTGATGCATTTACCTAGTCTAATAAATTCCGCACGTGTATAACTGGTTTCATACCCACGCGATGCACAATTCAAAAAATAGAGCCCACGCTTCATTAGCGCTAATAATACCTGCAATCATGCTATAATAATTACCGCTTGATTGATTTCACCTGCAATTTTCGTTATTTTATATAAATACAGCAGCAATAATCATAGTAATTGATATTTAAATTATCTGTTAAATAAATCCACGTGCGGTATTAAAATTTCTACCTTGATTTGCATCATCATGTCTCACTACTGTTTCAATTTGTTTTTGAATAAAATTCCCGTCGGCATTGAACACTTTTGTTTTATATTGCATTTCAATTAGAAAATCCGTCAAACATTTGCATTTAATTAATGAAATATTTCAAGTGCATAAAGTGACAACACTTTTACCCGAAAGAAACACAGTGGAACTTCGAGATAGCAACAGTTCAATATACGAGATTTTTGAGATACAAAGCAAAAAGAAGTAAATTTTTATTACATATTATCATAACTTTCATTAAAATGAATTTTGAAAATGAAAATTTCTTTAGATGCATACTGAAGTCAGCTGAATCCTAACGCCTTCGGAAAAAAACTCTTTCGCAATCTTTCAAAGTCCGTCTCAATTAAAGTATTTTAAAAATGCAAATTATTTATTTCATTACTGATGTATCTACTATTTTCTTAAATCGAAAAAAATCAACTGTAAAAAAAAAAACGCAGGAGATGTTGTAAGAAAGACATATAAAAATCGGATTGCTATTAACCTCAAAAAAGTATTGTACTACCAAAAGTAGTACGGCTGGTCACGTCAATTAATATTCTATTTAAAATATATATAATAAATGCATTAATTAATTAATAATATATTTTTTAAGTTACGAGGGCGGGAATAAAACTTATATTTCAAAGTACCCCTCTACATTTGGATCGTGCTACATCAAAAATAACATTATTTATACTTCTAATAATTTTCCATTAGAATGATTTCTTCAAATTTAATAATATATTCATATAACTTTTCTGTGGTGCAATTCATGTTCAGAGAATATGCGTTTTCATATAAAATTAATTTACAATGATTCCGGTATTCGCTTTGAAAATGCATAATTATTCATTTTACAAATGCATTGCATAGAAATTGTGCGGTATGCTTTGTAGTAGGTGTAGATGTCATCGGGTGTTTATATATTTATGTATGTACACTCGTTAACAAATGAATCTAAACTTTTTGCAAAACGCTGACCAAACTCACCCGTAGAAGAATTTACTCCAGAACTGTCAAAAATTTAGAAGTGAGAGAGATTGCACAATTACGTTTTTGAAAATTATATCAAAAGAGCTTTACAATGGTATAAAAATATTGATATGTTTATGACGTGTTTTGCAGAGAAAATCATGTTGAAATGATTGAAATCATACATAGCGAAAAAAAATTCTAGTTTACTTGTTAATTGTCAAAAATTTAGGGGTGAGCGAGATTACATAATTAGTTTTTCGAATTCTTTGTTATGAGGACCTTGTATATAGTGTGTCCCCGGATCGACTTCACTATAGGGATAATTCATCGAAATATTTGGAGTGTTGTGCTGCCGCTTTGGAATCAACCCCTGCTTAGTCTGAAATGAATTTTAAGCATATTTTCACNATATTTGGAGTGTTGTGCTGCCGCTTTGGAATCAACCCCTGCTTAGTCTGAAATGAATTTTAAGCATATTGTCACTTTTTTTAAATTTAAGGGGGGGCTTATAAGGTGGGAAAAGTGATTTTGTGTTCAGGTAAAGTGCCATTTTAGCCAATAATACGACAAAATGTTATTAAGATAAGTTATTTAGAATATTAAAGCAAAAATTCTGAGGTGTTGTAGCCCAAATCAACGGTAGAACTATAACAAAAGTATTCCAAGATTTTCGCCAGAGTTGAAAAACGTGCTTAGCGTGCGGGATTTCAATGTGAATAATTGTTTTTTTTTTAAGTATTTTGT
>JARJDW010000947.1:0-24057 GCA_030264715.1 Adinopsis sp. GC000173
AGATGCTATGTTCCAATTTGCAGAAAAAAAAAGTTGATTCAATAAAATACACGTGGAGGATTTTATTGAATTATTGTAATCAAGAATGGTTCACCAAGTGAGTGCAATTAATGTAATAAACTTTATTAAAAATGCATAACATCACAAAACTCTAAAAAACGCGCGCTATTCCAAGCATATATCTGCAATCAGTTGTCGACTAGCTGTAGCCCACGCATGCGCATAAAAAAATTGCTAACCAGTTACAAACCGTTATAAACTAGTTGCAAACTGTCTCTTGGAATAAACCTATAATATTAACGATATTAACTCTCGATTCAATTAAATAAAATATATATTGTTAAACATAAATAATTTATATTTTTGTCTATTTTATCAATCGATAACCAAATGTCAGAATTTTCGGAGTTTTCGACTGCATGCTATGTAACGTCAGTCGGAACTTGACACTGAATTAAAATGAACGAGATATGGCGCTCGATTCAAATAAATAAAATATGCATTAAACAACAAATTACATTACATACATCTGTTGAATTCAAATATTGATAAATATATGCATAGAATATTAAATTGATTGAAGAAACTTTTTCTTTGAAAGCAAATAAAAATCATTTAATGTTAACATAACAAAAAATGGTGCAATCAGTTGTAGGATAAGTGTATAAGACAAGTATTCTAATATTCTTATTCGTGATGGAATATACGAAATATAGTAAACGCGTTATAAAGTAAAAATCTGCTTTTATTAAATTTATAAACTTTTAATTCACTTTCATAGTTTGATTGCAACAAGCGCACCATCTAAAGTACTTACATACAGATAATGTGCACAGAATTTACAATAATCCAAATTGCAATAACTTGAAATTTATGTAATGCCTCTATATATATATAGGAAAAAGAACAAAGTCGTGTAAAAATCCAAATCCAAAAAGACCTATAACATTGCTGCTTAGATGGCTTGTTTTACAAGATTTAAAAAGTTGAAAATATTTTGCTGTTATCTCTCTTGCTGAACTGTATAAAATATATCTAATAATAATGGTAGACACTTGATTGGTTTATAAATATTTCGTTTTTATTTAAAATGATTTGCTAACGCGACACATTTGCTATCACCAGAGCAAAATAATCCTCAACTCTCCCATTATTAGTTGATGGAAAAAAATCATAAAGTTGGTTAGTTATATAAAAAAATTAGAAAAAAATAAATTATAATGCGCAATCTTTATCACTTAACAATTCCTTTTCTTAAGCGGATTTTCTGATGGTTGATACGATGCAGAACCGCCTCTGGATCCCCTGGGTCGTAAACCGTCTGCGAGTTTAAATTCAGCTCTAACACAGCGGGCCGAATAGGGAACCTTCTTGGGGAACGGGATCATCTTCTTACTACTACCATGTGATGATGACAAACGCGCCGCTGTTGAGTTATGTCGTGCTACGATACAGATAATTTTTTCAAACATCGTAGAAGAAAATGAAGAATGAAGTTGATGGAACGATGTGAACAAAACGAAATGAAATAACAAATAAACTGAAAATTGAAATAAACAATGGCATAGGTTGCTACGTTTGCTATATCGCAATAAAACGTCACTTTAAGTATATTTGGTTGCACATCTTAATTTTTATCTTTTATTGCTCCAAAATTGCCTTGGTTGCTCAGATCATATCCACTACTTCTTTTTGGATTGTTTCTGGATCCCATTTTTTGTCTAATTATATATGCTTCTATTTTATCGACGATGCATAGTGCGCCAGCTCGGAAATGGAAACTAAACACAATATATATTCAATTAAAATTAGAAAATTATTATTGCCATTTGATAAATCAATGCAAACTTGTAAATCATCTCAAGTATTTTAATAATGTTGTATACTTTACGAAAGAGCTATTGCCCATTTAACTGGATTCACAAATTGAAACTATGAAATAATAGGTCATGTATTATTTATTTCTTCTTAGTACAAAAAATTGTGGATATAATAACCAAAGAAAATCCTGCACAAGTGCCAAAAATAATTTTCGCATAATTTGATAATATGCATTTATATACAATTAATTTATATATCTGAATTTAATTGCAAAATAATTAGACATAATTGGCACTTGTCGCTTTCAATCTTAAGAGATGTGAGAACGTAAGTAGTTTGCCGTCTCAGTCATTCCGAATTTATTGTAAAGTTCCGATAGATATTTGCACACGGCATCCTTTTTTAATAAGCCACATTCCAGTGCATCATTACCTAAAAAATGAAATCATCGGTTAAGAATTTTCAATACGAAATTAATAATATATAAATATTTTTTCCTATAATATTTAATGAGACTGCATTTTTAAATAATCTGCATTAAATGGTCTGTAGAAATAAAGCAATAAACATTTAAACTGGAATCCACTCGATATGATACTATTTGATATTTAAAGGCCACAGTCCATTTTCTTATCTCATAGGAAATATTCTTACTACAATCACTCACTTTCACAAACTACTAAAAAATATTGTTGGCCGGGATATGCTTTACAAATTTGTCGTAATTCATTTTGAAGACTGTCCAATAGAGTTATATTTTGCGTTTCAACCTTAAATTATTCAAGTTTTATTATAAAATGAAATAGAAGGTTTTGAATAGATGATTCAATACCTGTTTAAGCGAGCACAATTCCAACAATTGGGGAAGCTGTATGGGTGTTTTGTTTAATACAGATGGTTCTAAATTGGTCAACATTCTAAATAATGTTTCTTCTTCTGGTTTAGAATTATGGATTTTAGATGGTGGCGTTAAAGATGCCTCGTCTGGTCTTGGTTGCAACACATTAGGTGCAATCCCCAGCAATCCAGGCTTGCCTTTATTAGCAGCTGTTGCTAGAGCATACGATAAAACAGCTGAATCGTACGCTTCCATTTTTAAACTTTTTGATGAACTGTAAAAATTTATTGAGCGGATTATTGCATTGAATAAAATTGGATTAAAACATCAACGTGCAACGTCTAAAAAATAAAAATGAAAATAATTAAAAATAAAATAAAAATAAATGTATCCCAAGGTTTATTTACACATCAAAATTAAAATAAAACATTTTATACAAACTATAAATAAGCAAAATTTAAACAAATTAAGGAAGATACAAAATACATAAAATATATTTACAAAAAATGAATATTTAATAAACTAAATATACTATGTACTAAATGGTAGGATAAAATAAAAATTAAACATACTGCATTTTAAACTCTACTTGAACATTTGTTTCACTTTCGTTTATGTATATTTAGTAAATGCATGTAGTTATTAATTTATTGTTAAAGGAATTATATTACAAATTTAAGCATCATATTATATATATATATTTAAATTAATTCGTTCATAAGTTGTATACAATAAATTCAATAATCATGCATTTCATCATTGTTTATTCATTTGTTATTAAAGAATCTTAATTTACACTTGAATGTCCAAGCACCATATAGCAACAAAAAAATAATAAATATTACACGATCACGATTGATGGATGTTTTTTTTTACAAAATATATCACTTACCCTCCGAAATCATTGTTTTCATCGACTTTGAGAAATGGTGGTTTTGCAAGTAGTGGCTTACCGGGTGGTATATTCGCCATTGCTTCTTGCTGTTCACGCATTTGACGTTTCCGCTTTTTACTCCACAATTCGTGACAATCCTGCCATGTGGGTAATTCTGGAGCGGATATTCTGTAAATTAAACACCAATTAATTGTTAATGTTCGTGATGAATAAATTATTGTTTACAATCAAAATTTGTGACTGAACTACTTTAATCAATAATTGTATTTAATTTAAATGAGTGAAAAACAATTTCAATGCCGATGGAATCATATAAATGTTGACACATTTTAGTCGACTTACCTTTCGGGATTTATATTTTTCAACCAATCAGATTTGAGGGCATCTTCGGCAGTAATACGCTTAGCTGGGTCAAGTTCTAACATTTTATCTAGTAAATCTAGGGCAGAAGAAGGAATCAGCATAAATTCTTCACGAATTCGCCGCCGATGAAATTTCTTAGGTTTAAATAAATGATATAGTGGAAGATCTATAACTGAAGGCCAAACTGCAGGTGTCGGTGTACCACATAATCGAGAAATCATTTCAACTTGCATCATTTCTGCATTCGCCTACAAACATTTCAATTAAAATGTGAAAACGGCAATTTATTTATGTATACTAACTTGAAATAATGGCTTTTTCATGAATAGCTCGCCTAAAATACATCCACACGACCACACATCAATGGCTGGTCCATATCTTTCTTCACCTAATAACAATTCGGGTGGCCTGTACCATAATGTTATAACTTTATTTGTGTAAGGCCGCTCACGATCTTCGGCATTATATAATCTAGCAAGACCAAAATCCGCTAGTTTTACTTCACCTCTGCAATGCGATTCATTTTTAAAATAATGTGCTAATTATTAACCAATGTCAATGCTCACTTATTGTTCATTAAAATATTACTACATTTTATATCCCTGTGTAAGAAATTTTTCTTATGGCAATAATTTAACCCGTCTAGCAGTTGTCGCATAATGCATGCATTATTAAGTTCATTGAAATCAACCATGCCAGATTCCAACAACCCCATTAAATCATGGTCCATGTATTCAAAAACCAAATAAAACGAACCCTTATCCTGTTGAAGTAAAGATGAGTGAGTAAAGTGTCGAATTGAAATAAAAGGTAAGAAACAAAGTAATTTCGTTTTCTATAAATTCATTCGCATTTTTTCATTACATGAATTAATAATATAAATGTGATTTTTTGAGATTAGATAGAAGCGCATTAACTCTACAGGCAGTTCGTTCAATTTTAGTGCAAATTATTAATTTTATTATTTAAAAACGAACAAATTTGACACATTTTAGTTTCTTGCTTCAGTAAAGGTAAAAAAGTTACCTAAG
This sequence comes from Adinopsis sp. GC000173, assembly GCA_030264715.1. Classification (NCBI taxonomy): domain Eukaryota; kingdom Metazoa; phylum Arthropoda; class Insecta; order Coleoptera; family Staphylinidae; genus Adinopsis; species Adinopsis sp. GC000173. The sequence goes on from JARJDW010000947.1 coordinate 4,949, forward strand.
CTTATAAAAAAATATATGTGTTTACTTAAATAAAAATATAACGCAAGTGTCAGATTGATTTATAAATTTTCTTCTCAAATTATTGTAATGTAAGTGGTATTTGTTTGTACAATAAGATGGACGTGTATTAATTGACAGTAGCAAATAATACACATTTTCTTGAGAAAAACGAAATTTCTTTGTTGCCAATCTTAATATATTTGCACTTTACCTTTCTAAAATCGACAGCATCTTGTTTATCAGTAACGATTTCGCGCAAATTAACAATGTTTTTATGATTAAGTTGTCGCAGTATTTTTATCTCACGTACGGCGGTGATTGGAAAACCTTCCTTCTCATTTTCCAATCGGACTTTCTTTAAGGCTACTAGAATGTCGGCTTGAACGTCCCTCGCTTTGTACACCTGCCCGTAAGTACCTTCTCCGATTTGATTGATCACTTCGAACACATCAACGCATCGTTCGCCCCAATCCTTATTCGTATTTGCTTGTATACTACGCGATCCCCTCCGTTTTAAAATCTTTGGTCGTTTCAGTTTTGGTTTTGGTACGCGTCGTTCCCGAACACCGTCTCGCGGAGGCGTTGATGGTTCATCTTCCCCGCTCAATTCTTCTGTTCCTGGAATGACTACATCAAAGAGAAACTTAAAATTATAAATTTAAATAATGATTTAATCTTACCTGGCGGCATTGGTAAATTCATGATTCCTCTCTTCTGAGGTGGAGGCGTTTTTGATTTCGCTGGAACAGCCGGACTTGGTGATCGACTAGGTGGTGATTCAATCGCTTCTAGATCGGTTTGCTTTATGCCTGGAGGCATTGGTAACTTAGTTATATTCTTGGATTTCTTCACAATGACTTCGGGTTCTTTAACTGGAGGTGGTTTAGGAACTGGAGGTTGTTGAGGTATTATAAGGGGCACAGCAATTTCTGGTTGTGGAATCGGTTGCGGAGGCGGATTGATTACAATTTGTTGCGGTAGCTGATGGAATTGTTGCGGCGTATGTTGCATGCCATTGTTGTTTGGTAATGCAATATCGTTCAACTTGATCGGCGAATGTGGAGGAATATTATTTTCAGATGGAATAGGAATATTATCAATGTCCATTGGTACTGGATTCATATTATCCACTTTTGAATCAACTTGGTCAGTTGGTTTTGTTCCGCTTGCTTCCGGTTTATTTTCTAACTTCTGTTCTAATTTCTTTAATTCTAATTCGCGCTTATGTTTATCCTTAACTAATTCAGCAAACAAACTAGTATCGGTTATTTTATTTTTCAGCTGAGACGATCTAATTGAATGAGGTGACGGACTTCGCACTCTATCACGCCTGTTTCATTGTTTACAATTAAGCGACTTGAAAATATAACTACAAACAAGAAAATTACTTACCTGGGAGGTGTTCTAGAAAGTCGTTCTCTTATTGGCTTGGGACTTCTCGATCGCATGCGCTTATTAGGCCTTGTTGGTGATCTATTATAATGTTTTCTACTCCAACTTGGTGAGGGCGATCTGGATATCCGTCTTCTCACCGGGCTCCGACTTGAACGTCGCTTAATACTTCTTTCCTTCCTATGCTTTCTAGAATGGCCCGCGTTCATTTCCATGCGTCGTTTCCGCCCAGGTGACACCGACCTACGCAACATGCCATTAAAATAATCGAGAGTGTATTAATGTTTGTAATTATTCGTACCTCGGATAGTGATGCTGAACTTGATCTCTATCTGGACTAGGATTTCTATAAGGAGAATGGACAGGACTTTGTCGCGATGGAAACTTCTCCTTGACTACATCTTCTTGTGGAGATTTGTCGTTGGTGATAATAATTGGAGTTGATTTTGAAGCGTGTGGAACCGGTGGTGGTGTGTGTGGTGATTCGCGAACATTTTTCACTTCAATAGGCGGAGGAGTTCTGTGTTCAATTGATGGCGACTTCTGCCGTTCGACTATTGGTTCAGGTGAAGGTAGATTAGATTCGTTTGAAACAGGTGAACATGCTTCGGGATCAATTTTACTAACATCTTTGTAACTTTCATTTACAGGTGGCTCCCAGTCGGATAAAGGCTCCTTTTCACTTGGCGAATTTTTTTCAAGAACCGGTGATTGTGAGTCCGAATCAACACTACTTATACTCGTGCTACGCGATCTATGCTTCGATTTCTTTTTCTTCTTTTTCGATTTCTTATCCTTTTTATGCTTCTTCTCCTTTTTCTTGCGTTTCTTTCGATCCACTTCAAAATCGTATGTTGGTGATGCTATGACTTGTCTAAATTCAATTGGAGGTGAGATTTCTATTTTTCTACGATTTCGTAAATCGCTTGAACGCGAAGAACGTGATGACGCTGAATGTTTACGCTCACGTCTTGGCATAACATGTGTTGGTGATGTTATACTAATAACTGGATGTTCCATACGTGCCCTTCGTAATGGGGCAGCAGCGGCCGTCGCTCGCATATAATAGTTCTCATCCTCCATACTCATTTGATAACGTGACGTTGAATGTCTATGACTGTTTCTATGCATATTGTTTGTACTTAATTCACCTTCATCACTTAAACTAATGCTACCTTCACTTTGTATTTCACCAGCCTCTGGTCCGGATAAATCTTCCGAACTTACATCAGAATATTCAACTAATGATTTATTAAAACTTTTCGGCGAATTGCCGTTTTCTTCGCGACTATGCTTACGCTTCTTTGATGATGATTTTTTCTTATCTTTATTATTATGTTTACCATGGCGACTTTTTTCCATTTCTAATTTCCTTAAGATATTAGTATCCAGCACATTATATATTGTGCTGGTTTAAGACTGTAAATAATCACCATTCTAATTAAAAATATAGTTTGGCTCTTGTAATGTGTTTGTATTAAGCTATTTTATTAATTAAAAAAACTTCCACCAATTATAATATTTTTACAAAGCATAACCATGGAAACTACAAAAAAGAGAAATAGAATGCCAACAAAATCGGTAACAAGTACAATTCAACGTAGTTGCAGAGAATTTTGTTTTTTGTAAATACATTATGATTTTTGAGGTTAGAATATTGGAAATTCACGTATACATTTAATTTCAGTAAATATTACAAGTAAGATTACACGAATATTAAAATTTGATTCTAACTAATGGATTTACACGGATCAAGCACTCGAATTATAACATTTACAATAAATATTTTTGACATTTGACAAAAATCATAATGGCGATTTTATAAATGTACACAATTTTTTGGGTGGATCAAAAGTTTACTACTCGCCTATTACGGTTTTATCAGAAAAATAAGTTTATTACTCACCATAAAATATTGGTTTCAAGTAAATTTCAAGCACTGATACACAACACAGAAACACTTAGGCACACAGAAGTCTTGTTATACATTTTTTTGCTTTCTCAAGATCGGTTTGTTGAATTATTTAATTTTAATAGATATTAGCGTCTTTTAGAGAATTAATATTATTGTATAATGTTCTTAAATTTCTTTATTATTCAGTTTTGATATTGCATAAGTTTGGATGCTGCATAAATTCATCGATAATTTTAGAAATATGCTCGTTTAATCGAACCGATCCCTACGACAGGACGCCATTTTCATTTCGTTCTTTTTTCTACGTGACGTCATCTGATTTTAATAAATTTCAATTTTCATTTTATGGACGTTTAAATTGAAGAATAGCTTTCGGAATCGATAGAATTTTTAATAATGTCTATTTTAAATCTTAATTATTATTCTATAATTGAAAATTGGCCATAAAAATGTTTTTAGATGTACTAGTACTGCCTTTGATTGGTAGATGTCTACAATGATTGATGACAACAATGACAGAATAAATTATAAACATAACCTTCAAATAATTGTGTTAGCATAAGTGATTTTCGTAGTCGTAATGGATTATGCAAAAAACGATTGGAATTCATTATTTACGCCTAGTACGGGCGAAGTATGGAATAAAGAAAGGAAGGAATTGAAAAAGGCCGCAATGTTACTTCATGTCCTGTCTTTAGAACTTTCAAGTATAGTATATTTTATAAATTCAATTTGAATTACTCAACCTAGTAAATCATTTTTAGAAGTACAATGTGAGGCGGAAACACAACTTCAGAAATACCGTGCTATGTTTGTTGAAGTAGATGATTTGAAATGTGACATAATAACTAGAAAGTATTAAAGTCGTTGTCCGTATATGTTAACATATTAATTCAATTGTATCTTTAGAGCAATATCGCCCAGGGATGTTGGAAGTAACGATGCAAAACCTTTAAATAATATCAGTATTAAGAAATTAAACGAAACAAATAGTCAATTAACAAATAAGTAAATCAGTTATTGAGGGTTTATGCGCAATTTAATTCATTCCTATTGTAGAGCATCGACTTCAAAAAGTTCATTACGTTTGGATATACCAACATCAAGTTCCACTTCTTTTAAGACTGCTACAAAGATTTATAGTCCAGATTTATTTACCAATGAGTCATCAACCAGTGTGGGTTCATTTGCCTCTACAATTATATTAACAGATAATGATGAATCAAAGAGTCCTACTCTAGTTGAAAGTCCCAAACTTAATAGAAATTCTAAATACATAAAAATGAAAAAGCATAAAGTGTTAGAAAGTAAAAAGCTATTTTCTCCACAACCTGAAGTTAAACGTACAAGTGTTGAGAATGCGTATATCGAAGCAACTCCTCAGAAGAAACTAAAAACCCAAAAATTTTCTAATAAGTCATTGGTAGGAAAGAAGAAACAATTAACGCAACATACCTTAACTCAATTTCTTCCAACTCTAAATAAAAAGGAGAAAACAACAATGATTATAGAAGAAAACGAGAATGATAATGATGAAACTATAAACGCTTTAAACGAGTCTTTAAAGGAATATATTCAAAATTATGACAAGTAAACAATTAAAATCAAACGCGATTTTATAAAATGAAGCATATATATTTTTTTCAGGATACCTGGCAGAGATGATACAGTCGATAAAACTCAAATAGAAGAAGAAAAACTTAACGATACTGTAAATGATTGGCAGAATTGCAAGAAATGTATCGAATTGGAGACTAAATGTAGTGCACATCGCGTCCCGCCTGTACTGTATAGCCATCGTACATTTACCGGTATCTTTTTTTTAATTATCTACATTAAATTTATAAATATTGTAGGTAAAAAACTAATTTATACTAAACTATGGAAGATTATAACTACTACTACTCATAATTAATTAATTAATTAACCAGCTAGAATATTTATGTGTGTAACGTGATGTTATCTTATCGTTATTATTTTTGTAATTTAGGTTTCTGGGACATTGGATTTCCCGATGAGAACCATTCAGAGAAATCTACTATATTTTGGTGATTGATTCATTTCATCACATTCCGATCTCAAGGCTGTTTGTTGTATTTCCTTAATTTGTAATATATACCTATAACATATCGATTTAAATTAACTTTTTGTACATGGGATTTATTAAACAAATATTATCGAAATGTTTTTGGCTGCGTTTAATTATTCAGTTAATTAATCAACAAATTTTCTACTTGACGTGCAACTTAAAGCAGAACGTGTTGATGCTTTGATTAATCACTTGAAAGTTTTGTATCGATAAAGAAAAAGTATATATAATCAAAGACAACTTTTTTTTGTAACCACGTAAACGAATTATGATTAATGTTTGGATGTATAAACGCTGTGAATCATGAAGAAAGTATTATCAAAAAAGTTCAACAACGCGAGTTATGTTTCTGATGTAAACATGTTTACGTGATCAAAACAAATACAAGTTAAATGAAATGTTTGTTGATATATTTTTGTATTTTTGCACAAAAATCGACTGCAAAATGAAAAGTATTGTGCAATGGCGCATTAAATTTTAAATCGGCTTGAGCCGTTATAAAATTTAGGGTTCCAGCCCCCGTATTTTATTGTGTCTCGATATTTTTTTCACAGGCTTGAAAATTTTCTTTACACTTTTGTCATTCTAATAATTGATTTTAAAATTATATAAAACTGAAGAGAAGAGATTTAAAATCAAATAAGAATATTACAGTCATAATTCGACTCATATACCTACCAAAAAAGCAGTTTTACGATCTTTGATGAAAAGTGTGCTAAAAATGGAGAAATGTTAAAGAAAAAGTGTAAAATTTTATAGGTATGTATCTAACTTTTACTGTATTTGTTTCTATTTTTACCGATTTCTGCCGAAAACGATTTAAATTACTTTTGATAACTATTGTATATTCTTAGCATACATTTGTCGTTTAACCCACAGAAGTTGCATAGTGAGGAGGACCTTTACTGCAAATTACTGTGTGTTTGAGTGTTTTGGAGCACTTTGAGTTGTGGCCCCGAGGGGAATCCACTACCGATTATACGGAATAATAATACGGCATGCGATAGGAATACAAATACATATGTTTGAGATACCGCTAAGAATTATGGCGTTTAATATCTTAATAAAGATGTTTAATATTAATTTATCAAGTTGTGGTTAATGGTTTTATCGATAATCGCAATTTGAAAGATAGTTTAGTAGTGAATTTTTGGCATTCTCGTGAATTAAATGTTTGTATTGTTTTAACAATTTATTTTTACGGAACATAAATATGATTTATGTTGTATTGTTTAATAATCGGTAGTACTATTTTTATAAAATCAATAATCTAAATCTAAATTATTACTCAATAATGTATTATCACGACTACATTTTTTGTTTTATTGTGACAGTGCTTTGATCATGAATTCGATAATGTACTTTTTCTAGTATTCAATAAATATTTGCTCATATGTTGCTTCAAAATTTTTGGTGTTAGCAATCGGTAAAATCAAAACAATAATAATCGAATGTTGATGTTTACATTTCTAATTAATTTCTATCTCCAATTATAGATTTTGAAATATTTGGAGGTGGAGGTAGAGCGCATGCGTACTCATATTGACTTTTGTATCGTGTGAATCGTACGCTGCATAAATGTCAACAGAGATTGACAGTTGGGTTAGAAAGTTACTTCTTTAAATGTTATAAATAGAGTTTATTTGGTGAAAATGGAATTATTTAAAACTGATGACTTCTATATTCTCGTTAAAGATGAGCATACATTGTGGTGGGACCGTCAAACAGGCGCGTTAATACCGAAAACAGGTAAAATAATGCCCAGTAACTATGTTGATAAAAAGCAACAATAGCTTAATTGTATAATTGCAGGATGGGATATCACTGACGCCGAAGATCCGCAATGTATGGGCATTTGTTATGGTTTGGTAGGCAAAATTGAATATCCGTCAGTGTTCGATCCTCGTTTAATACTCATAAAAGAATATGCATCAGTTGGAAAAATTCATGGCGATAAAGAAGTGCTCAAAATTAAACAGATTGCTCTGTTGCATTTGTTCCTCGATGAGAATATCGAATTGCATGAGTGTCATAAGCATAAAACGATTAGTCAGAGTTCCATGAAATCGACGACAAACCCATTCGCCGATTTACAGAAAAATGCAGCGATATCGAAAACGCTCGGAACGCTGAAAAGTGCCGGTAATGCATTAAAAACGACGACACAACATGCCGCAGCGATTGCGGTCGGATCGCCCCTAAAACGTGACGCAAAGGAACGCGAAAAGTTTGAACGACAAATCGTCGAAGAGTTTTATAAAATTTTTACGGAAACAAATTCGTTTTACTTTTCGCATCAGTGTGATATTACAAATTCATTGCAGCGCTTATGTAATTTGGAACGGGATAATAAGATTGATTCCGCAGCAAGTTGGCGAACCGTTGATGATCGCTTTTTTTGGAACAAACATATGCTCAAAGATTTAATTTTATTGAATGTAAATGAATGATTTTATCGATTTTTATGCAGTCAATTGATAGGTGTAATATTGTTGTAGAACGATTTGTGTAATCCATGGATTTTACCGATTATACAGGGATATATACAAATTGAAGAATGTGTTGTTTGTTTGGATCAAGATATTAAAGGTGTTAAAACAACCCCGAAGCATGAAACTTTCAAATTATCCATTATATCGAGGAGAAGTCGATTTAGAGCAGGAACAAGGTTTTATCAACAACAGCGATATCAATACAAAATAATGAAAATTCATTTTGTTCTCTACAGATACAAACGGCGAGGTGTGGATGAAAACGGCGAGTGTGCAAACTATGTGGAAACCGAACAATTGATCGCCTACCAACATCACGAAGTCTCCTTTGTACAAATTCGCGGATCGGTGCCTGTTTATTGGTCGCAACCTGGTTATAAATATCGTCCACCGCCTCGAATCGATAAGGGTGAAGCCGAAACGAAGATTGCATTTGAGACGCATTTCAATAAAGAGCTAATTAATTACGGACCGATTTGTATCATAAATTTGGTCGATCAAAGCGGCAAGGAGAAGATTATCTGGGACGCATATTCTCACCATGTTTTCGAATTTAATAATCCGAATATTACATACGTGACATTCGATTTTCATGAATATTGGTGAGTAATATCATATGACATAGTTTAAATTCTAGTTCACGACGGAAAATTTTATCGGCTACATTAGGAATATTAATGATCCGTATGGTATATTTTTCTCTCTATTATTTATTGACAGGAATACTGATTTCATAAAAAAATCTTTTATCTAATATTCCATTTATGATTTTCTCTCAATTAAACATTTATTTGAGTTAACATGTTGTATCCAATTATTTAGAACGAATTTTTAAAATGCAATTACATACAGGAAAAAGTAGAACAAGAACAAGCAATTTGATGATTTTTTTTGGTTTGGTTTGGTTTATAATTATATATTTTATAATGAATGCTTCTTGTAATTTTTTATATTTGCTTGAATGAAAGTATAAATTTTGTAAACAAACAAGTTAATCGTAAAACAAGAGGATATTTAATTGTATTTTCACGTGACTGATCGAGGAGAAACTCGTAATCGCTTTTAAATTAAATTACACCCTTCCACAATTAACTTTTTATGAGAATCTTAATTTATTTTTAAATATGTTGAACGCTCTAATATAAATTAAGGTAGTTGTTTTTCTTTAAAACGAAGCGAATGATTAAAATTGAATCGCATGTTATTAGCGTTATCGTAATTGATTGATGATGTTTCTATAACAATTGTGTGTTTTAGTCGCGGTATGCATTTTGAAAACGTTTCGATATTAATTAACAGTATAGCTGATATAATAAAAGATATGAATTATTGTTGGCGCGATAGTCAAGGTCACATATGCTCCCAAATTGGTACGTTTCGTGTGAACTGCATTGATTGTTTAGATAGAACAAATGTGGTGCAAGTAAGTTACATACACAATATAAAGATTAAATGGAATTGTTAAGTACATTATTATGTTTTATAGACTGCATTAGCTAAAGCTGTTATGGAAATTCAGTTCTGTAAACTTGGCTTAATTTCACCGGAGGGTACAATTCCTGATACAATTAAATCGAAATTTCAATTGTTATGGGCTAATAATGGTGATATTATAAGTAAGCAATATGCAGGCACTAACGCATTGAAAGTAATGAAATCATTTTTTATCCATCACATCATGATCATTTATTGCTATTATTAAATATTTTATAGGGTGATTATACACGTACTGGTGAGCGCAAATTTACCGGAATAATGAAGGACGGAATGAATTCGGCAAATAGGTACGTATAATTTGAGAGTTCGTTCCGGATTATGAAAAGATAATAGGATGGGCGCTTGTTATAAAATCGAACCATTTCGTAGATTCTATCGCAATCATTTTACGGACACAATACGGCAATTAGCTCTAGATTTTTTGCAAGGAAATTTAATCGATAGAAAAGATTTTAGTACACAATTCAACAGTCTAGTACAAATTGCCAATGAATTTTTTCCCCAGCCAAACAATTTTACACCACCTTACGTTGGTTTATCTCAAGAGTATGAATTAATTAATGCGTTGTTTTGTACATTTAGGTCAGTTAAAGTTCTATTATTCGAAAACTAATTAATTCAATTTTACATTATACTTTTTTTATTACTTAATTAATTTTCCTGTACTTTTCACACAATAAATAAATTCAATAATGTATGCGGTAATTGGCATTTAATTTATGTTAACTAGGTACTATCTAAGTCGTTTTAAAGATTCCACACGACAAGGAACGATTGATTTAATGCTCGGTATGTTCGATATATCAACAATACATCTTTAGCATATTGATTGATTTTATCATTAAAGGGAATTACATAAATGAAGAATTATTTGGTGATGCGCGTAATGAAGAGGAGGATAATTTATCAACAGCCGAGCATGTTAAATTGCTAATAGAAGATTGTAAAAAAATGTTAATTAATAATCCGGAATTAGTATTAGGATCGTGGGGTTTAATTAATGCTGATCCTTCGATTGATGATCCAAACGAATATGAAATGGATACGATTTTAATATTGACGAAAGATTCATACTATGTGGCTGATTACGATGATCAAGTTGATAAAATAACTAAATACCAAAGAGTGCTATTGAGTGATATCGTTTTATTCGAAAGCGGCGTTTTGGACAACACTGTCGCATCGCTATTTAAAGCGAATAAGAATCGTTATTGCATTCGTATTAATTACAAAGTTGGGGAGGTTACAGGTTACTATCACATGTTTAGATCGACGAATTTGAGGTTTTTTAATAATATGGCTGTTGTTATAAAGAATGATGAAGAGGAAATTGGTAGGTGGTTTATGGTTGTGAAATAATATTTAACGATTGATGATTCATTCATTTATAGAGTCCTTGAAGGCGATATGCGAAAGTTACCAGGTCGCAATGGATATTACTGGAATTCCATTAATTCCTTATGTTCAGGGACAGAGGCTTGATAGAAAAAAATCAAAAGTTATAGATAATACAATTAGTAATAGTAATATTTATTTGGATATTGTTGGGCTTCCACATTTAACTCGTAATGTATCTGAAAGTCAATTAACTGCTTTAAAAAATGCCGGTTCGTCAATTGAATTATTCACTCAAATTGCCACATTATTATCCACCACCTCTATTTACAGGTAGTAAGGCATTCTCGAATATGACGCAACAATTTTCACGCTTAAAAGGCTTAAAACCGAAGAACAAACATATTCCTAAATTTACAATAGGCGGAAAGAACAAAAATGAGAGTTCCAGTGATAGCGAAGAGGAGGACTACGAAAACTCAATCTTTCAACCAAGTATTGCTAATAAAAGTAGCGGAAATTATTTAGATTTTACTACATCATCTGATAATAAAGAACCCTTTTTAGATGAGTGCATTGAAGCGACTGAAACATTTTTGCCGAGCGTTGGTATTGTGATGAGCGCCGTAAATGAATCGCAGCAAAGCGTACCGGAAAATACGCTCGAACAAAAACAGAATATTCCAGCATTGGAAACTACCTCCGACGTTTACAACGAACAACTGCTGAGTGTTATTGAGAACGTATCGCTGAAGAATCCAGAAATTCAAATAAATTCCAGTATATTTCAATGTAATGATACTAAAATACAACCGCCAACATCTCTCAACCTTGATCGTAAGTACAGTCAGTCGCAGAATGAGGTTCAGCTAGATGATTTAAAAATTTCGGATGTGAATGCATCGGCGAATATTTCTCAGTCGCAAAGCGAATCGGCGATTAAAAACAAGCTTGTCAATCTGACGAGTCCGGTGGCGATTGCCACCAAAGGTTTAGTCCTATCACCGCTTAGTAAAATTGCAAAGGGCATGCAAAATTTGGGATCAAATTTAGATCCGCGTAAAATGAATGTTAGCACCGCGAATAAAGGCCTTCCAGAGCGGGTTAATGATGAGCAGCAATTAAAAATGCAGGATAAGTGGAAGGGTTGTAAATCGAAATTAATTGCTTTATAAAATCATTGTAAGCTATTAGTTATTATAGTAAACAATGCGCAAACAAACACCATAATAGTATATTTGAATATGCCCTACAAATGATATTTAAAATGTGATGCTTTAAATATATTACAAAGAGTTTCTAGTTTTTAATGTCAGTAGCTCAATATACAAATATTACATTTATTGCTTTCAATACAGTCTAAGTATATTTCAAATGAATTTTTAAATGTCATTTTTAGAACATATTATATTAAGAATAAATATCACGCATTAATTACAGTGCCAATTAGTTATTATAGGAGTAATTTGTTACACAACAAATAGAATTTTAAAATGCGCTATGTAGGACGTAGTGCAAATTACAGCTTTTTATATTTCAGAGAAATAGAATTTTATTATGTTGTTTAATACCTTATTTATATCTTTAAATTATACACTATGAATGTGATATAGATGATAATTTTAATAGCATTTTAAAGACAATATAGACCAAAATTATAATTTATTGTACGCACAAGTGATTTATTAATTCCTTTTTCAGTATTGTTGATTTAATTAAAGGGCATTTAACAGCATTGCATGTACTTAATTAGGTTATTATGATTTGTAATATACTTATAAACAAAAAGTCAATTAAACGAAGTGAAGTGAATCTACCATTCCATATTTATTTATTGTACCAATAAATTATAGAAGTACATACATAGACATACTTACATGATTATTTCTAATCACTTTATATTTATTTTATGTAATCTGTTATATATAAATGTATTTGCAAAATAATAATGAAAAATACACAAAATAGTCTGCGTCTTTTTTACTGGAAAAATTTTAATTTCTTTTCAGGTTGTTTTTTTGTGCCGGGGAATAAAAAGGTAATGCATTTTAATTTAAGTTTATTTTGGTGACAGTCTAATACTAAATGTAGTTTAATCTTGTAATTCCAGGTGGTACTTTTACACTTTATAAAAATAGAAAATTTTAAATTATTTCATCAACTTTTGTCAAGCAACATTTATTTAGCATAAATTACGCTTTAAACGAAAGATTCGTGCTTTGTTTCGTTTCATTTAATAGTATTTGGAAGCAAGATAATTTAAGAAAAACACTATTAAAAGTATTGGTTTTTTATCCAATTTTCCCCGCCTTTTGTGTTGCTAGTGGAAGTTTATTTACAATTTAAGACGATTTAACACGATATAAAAACATAAAATTTACATCGAAATGTAGATTACATTTACAATTCAACGCTAAGTGGAAAATTAAATGACTCTAATAAGAAATTGATAATCAATTACTATTAGAGTAGAGATAGATACTACAAACTGTGCGCCAGGTCATCATTCCTCTTAATTTATGAATATACGAGTAGTATAATTTAAAGATACAATCAAGCGCAACAACAAAGAGTACAATTTACAAAGATTTTAGGTTTAGCACTGTTGTTAATTCATCCATTTATTGAACAAACAAAAACTATTAAAAGTAATGAAACGCTATTAACTGATTGCTCTTTTACGAAAAGCTTCTTTTGTTTTCTGGACAGTTTTGATGAAAAAGGAATACACATAATTTTTGTGGCTTTTCTGACACAAGATAAATCAATTGCAAAGGGAATAAAGCCGGCAAAATCCACTGTTAATTACTAATTTATGTATTTTTTTCTTTACAAAGAGCGACTTAATTCCATTAAACAGATTATTTTCAGCTGCAAAAGTAATTGGAAGAATGGATTATTAATAAATAAATAATGCATTTGATATATATGTATCAGGTATTATAGCTTACTTTTATTTAAAGTGTTATATTAGTATCGATCCGTTTATATATTTTGACAGCGCAAAACAACAATTCGTATTCTAACACGATTGCAATTTCAATTGAAACGTTTTATTGGAATGAAGACCTCAATTACAGTTCTCGTTATTTCGAAGCGGCAATCTTACTTACCTTATTCCACTTTTGTGGCGCTTCTCACTTTTTGCAGATAAATCCTAATTGAGCCATTTGTCTTAGAAGTTATCTAACTATCACTATCTTATGCGTTTGTAAGCATTCGAATGGAAACAATGTAAAATCGAATGAGCTTACAAACTCTAATCTAACCTGCAAAATAAAAGATAATTTTCTTAAATCTAATGAACCGTAAACATATATTAAATACAATATTAAATTAAATGCTGTAATTTATTATTGATTTTCATTCTTGGGATTATGAATTTGGAAATTTGATCATTTTGAAATCATCGGCTCCCATTGGGATGCGGAATTAATTTCCAAACAATCAACAAACTATTTATTAGAATCATAATTTTAATTAAACCAGTATCAAATCGGACCAGCTGGCATTTTAAAGTCGACGAATCTAATTGTAAATAAATATCTAGAGTTTATTCAACATCATCATCATCATCATTCGCTAAAACAAATAATTACACGCTTTAAGATCTTTATCGTTAAAAGTAAGGCAAACAGAGAGGGATATTTAAAAACTCAACGAATTGTTTGTTAAACAGAACAAAAAGTATTATTCCCATTGTTAACAACTTTCAGCGCAGCGTATCGGCGACACAACTCGCACAAAAAATTCATCACTTATCAATATTAAATTAAATTAGATAAGCTATAGTACTCGGCAAATCCCACTAATAAAGTTGACTTCAATGAATGGATTACGGTATTGGAGGAACTTCAAACTCCCTGAAGAGATTTCGGGGAAAAAATCCGACGATCTAATCAGTCGAGTTTGACGAGCAATCATAATAAATAGTTGGTAGTTTTCAGGAATAAGCGTATATACGAATTTGAGTGTTGGTTAACTAACGTCTAAATAACAGCTTATAAATTGCATTTTAGCGCAATGATTAATGAAAGTTTTCCGTATGGCGTAAATGACCACAATTCTTAATGGCGATTTTTGTAACACAACACATTTATTATTATTACTGCTCTTTCGGGCATTATTAATAATGGGACAAAAAAAGGAAATTACCTAAGGAAATTATATTCACTCCGTCGATAAATACTTAAGATATTAAGAGCTTTCGTGATTTTTTTAATTAATTATAAAGAAATGTTTTTGAAAGGAAATCTCTTGTAAATAAATTTGAAACAATTTATCGACTTCATACAAAAGTTTGTCCAATTCTGCTCTATTTAGTCTTTGGAAAATCGTATAACATTTCTTTAATACATATAAATCAGTTCGGTATATAAGTAATACTTGTAGTTACACATGTTTCAAGTACAATATTTAATTTTTACAAACAAACATGCTGCAGCATTAGTATACTTTTTTAGTATATTTAATAAAAACTCGATGCGCTTTAACGAATAGATAGCGGATGTTACGGACTATACGACTAATATTTTTCATTAAAAAATGTCTCCAAAATTCATATATGTTTTATACTTAAAATTCCGGTCAGTCTTAAAAAAGGCCATCGTATATCTAAAATGCACATGACAATTTTCAGGAATATTTAAGGCCAGTTCGGTTTATATTGACTTTAGTATTATTTTTGTCTTGCTTTGCAATCTAATTAATAAAAATGATAAAAATGAAATTTTGATTTGAGTTATGAAAAAAGTAGGCACAATTTAATGATTGGTTTTCTTTTTCTAATTATTTGAAAAGCTAAATTTAATGGTTTTTCTATAGAAACACGTTATGGTCAAACATTAACTCAGCTACCTTTTTTACTTTGTTGTAAAGTTTGTAAAATATTATATTTCTTTATTTATTTGAATGCATACTTATGGCATCTTTATTATATATGGTATTGCGTTTCGTTTAGTTTTTTTTCTCTGACATTTTACTCACCTTCGACATATTAACCTCCACTACTTCGAGTAAAGATGAAATGCGTCGAATATTTAGAGTCTTTGCGTGTTTCAGCGGCGTCAGTACATTATAACAGAGTCCTTACAAAAGTAGTAAACATATATAATTATATAAAGAAAAATTAAAAATATAACAGGCTTCTTTTATGTACATACAATACTTTTATTTTTATACATCCGGACTGTAAAGATTTCACATTAATCCCATCAGAAGAATATTTTTTGCGTAAATTAAAATACCTTTCAATTTGCATTACTTAAAAAAAGTAATTTCATAAAAATAAGTTAGTAATAAGATGTCAATTATTAAAATAACGATGTACTACACCGACTAACTCTAAAAATGTAAATAGATTCAAAATTTAATGAAAAATAAACAAAATTGATTTTTATGCTTTTGGTCAGGGGTACTTATATGTATACAATGCAAGCTTTTGCAATCGTAGATAGTAGTCATGCATCTGGATACTTGTGATCTGAACGAACGTTTGAAATACATGTCAAGAATGATTTATCAAAGTGAGATACCTTTCGATTTGCATTACTTGAAAACTGAAAAGTAATTTCATGAAAATAAGTAAATGAAGCGTGAATTATTAAAATAAAGATGTACATATACTCACTTAAAAAAAGTAGTTAATTATGCATGAACCTAATAGTATCAAAATTTAATGAAAAATAAACAAAATTGATGTTTTCATCACACTTTTGCTGCCGCCGCGCAATTTGCATGCAAATTTAAAAAATAATCGATTAAAAAAGGTATAAAAGAGTTTTTGCATCATATTAATTTAATTATCTTTATTAAAATGATTGGGGTTGAGTATTGCGATCAAAATGGCTTATAATTACATTATTTTTGTTCGTATGAAATTTCAATTAGAATAATTTATAGGCAGGCGCGCGGAATATTTGATATCAAAAACTTGCAACTGCTTAATTTGACAATATCATTTGGTCGTTCCTCCCAACCAATCGACTCGGTCTCGTAAATATCTAATTGGTAAAAATGGGAGCGCAATATACACGAGAATATACGAATCCCGTCTTTGTTCCGCACATTAATATTTGATGTTGGTAAACATATCAATAAAGATTTGATGTAGCCTTCAATCAAAGAAAATGTTTGATCTAGTTTACGTTTACGAACCGGCAGCCGGTGTGTGTGCGGTTGATTATTTGCCCATGCACTACTATTTATTTACCCATTTTTCTCGCAATACAGCAGCGTGTGTGCGCCGGCTGCTTTAATGTGTCTTGAATGTAAATACATAATACATTGCGCCCGTAACGTTGTTACATAAGGTAATAGTCCATTTTGGATGCACTTAGGTGAAATTAATTGTACATCCAATGCGCCTAATAGATGTCTTTGCGCAAACAAAATTTGTAATTGAAATTCATTCCGAACTATTAATCATAATACAGTCGCGCGCATAAAACAAAGTTGGCGTCTTTTTAAACTCTCGACGCGCACAATACACAAAAAAAGACATGTAAACTTTGCGCCGAGATAGATAACAGAAATGTAATCAGGACAATAAGTTAAATTACACTTTAGCGTCTTCAAAAAAAATCATCGATTTACAATAAATCAATTCATTACATGAAACTTTCCGGAAAATAAGTTTTATTTTGATTAGATTTATTACATCGAAGAGCGATTGAAGTTTTAATCAAGCTCATTATAATTTAACTAATAAATTACGTTTGCGTTGTTGGAAAAATTGAGAGTTTGCCGTTCGCAATCTACATACAAATGCGCGCAATTTATATTATAGGAAAGTGTCGTCGTCATGGTGGGTATATAAGTTGGCTGGCCCAATTTGAAAAAATGCAACAAGAAGACAAAGTTTATTGTGCGAGACTTGTACCGACACCCGACATATGTTTAAATTGGCACGCTGATGAACGGAAATTCTACCAAGTACGAACTTGAAAATGTATTTCACCCCAACAAATTCCCGATGCCGCAAATTCTGTGAATTTAGATTTAATTAAGGTTAAATGTAGTGGTTTTCGGAATTATTTAAAAGTGCAACTTTTAAATTAGCCAAATTTATGTTTTAATTGTTGCACAATCGACAAGCACACTTTCAAATGAATAATATATTATTATTTGTTTTACCAATTAAATGTAATGGTTGTCGAATTATTTAAAGCTAGCACGTTTAAACTATAATAGCGATAAAATGCTTTAATCATCACTTGAATTGTCAAAGCGCACTTGAAATAGTTATTATTATCTGTATGTCTTAACAATTAAAGCGTTTAAAAATTTAGCATTTTTTGAATAGTTTATAATTAATATCTAGTATGAAATACAATATCTGTTATATAGAATAATAAAAGCAACAAATGAGAATAACTATAAATTGCAATTAAATTTATTAACTAATTAGCTAAAAATATGATTGCTAATTATTATTTTACGCGTGTGTCCAATCACAAATAATATTCTCATATATTGTAATAATATTCATTTTCGATATTAAATAATAAATCAAATAAATTTATATAATTTAATTCAATTTGTATTAATTATAATCATATCTACTGTAATAATATCAGCAATATGTAAATATTTTTGTTTAAAAAATCATATTCTTGTTCGCATATTAACATTAGTTCAAATATTATAAGTTAATAAAAATAAAATTGTTTTTGTAAATCAAACTATATTTGTTGAGCTGAAGAATTGAGAAAAACTGATTTAACAATATCAAAGTTTATTAGATCCTAGTTTTCATTATTATAAAATCAAAAGCGTTCGCTTTAAGTCGATATCATATTTAGTTTCTGAGAAAATGAACTTCCAAGTTCAAAATAATTGAATTTTGTCTGTCTTTTTTAATAGTAGCCGGAAAAGTAATTGATAAATTCAATATACTATATCATTGCATTTTTTGATGTATAGTTTGAAAGTATTTTTATTTTTGGGACTAAATTAAGCATAAAATGTTGTTCGAAAATTGCTTCCTAAGTGTATACAATAATGGAAAATACAGCAGCATCAAAAGGGTTAATTAGTGTTCTGATTATATTACTTTGCTTCGTTTTCAAGTTTATTGCACCAAAAAGTTAAAGATCATAAGTCTAAGTTTTGTTATGGAATTTTTCATCTCGGTATTTTCATAAACGCATTGATATTCATATGTAGGAAACTCTTGGATTCTAGTTGTGGATGAAATTAGTAAAATCATTATATTGCCTAACTGTCAGTGGATTAAATATTCATGAAGATCCATGGAATATTGGTTTCGAATTAGAAGGCTTCGTAATTCTTGAAGTGGGTAAGAAATATCTATTATTATTTGCTATAAGAATATGATTGCTATTATTATTCAGTCTACGAGTTGTTTTACAATACTGCAGGGCTTCTT
>JARJDW010000948.1:0-45350 GCA_030264715.1 Adinopsis sp. GC000173
CCTCTCTTTCAGCGTGTCGTGTTAAAAAGAGAAAAGGATACAACGTATTACACCGAAACAGCCCCTTTTTATGGCCTCACAGCGGGGCAACCCGCCAGAGTCAAAAAATCCTACTATATGTAATCTGCTAATTCTCAACAACAAGACAAACATTTACTCAAGAGTGCTTTTAACTCTTCGCTGACTCTAATAGGATTAATAAATAAAGCGTAGAGGAGAATATCTATATATTCAAGTGTTATTTTAGTGTAAATAAATTTATCATTTATTTTTAGAATCTAGTTGCATTTCGGGCATTTTTTTAGAGCAATTTCGGTATTAACTAATGATATGCAACAAGGTCCTGTGGCGCAACGGATAACGCGTCTGACTACGGATCAGAAGATTCCAGGTTCGAATCCTGGCAGGATCGATTTTTTTTATGTATCTATAAAATGTATATTGTTGATTGTTCTATATTCATATTTTATTGTCGTCACAATATACTTTTATAGCTTAGAATTTACTTCAATGTCTTCAACTCTAGACAAAGTTGTAATTTTTTTATCGGTTATGCCATTTCAAAAAGACGACCAGCATTAATTTTGGATGTTGATGTGGATGTCGAATGATCATGGTCGAATATGTTTATTTATGACTGTTTTCCAGGAAAGTTCAGCATTGTAAGCCTAGAACTTTGCGGAACAACATTTGGTTTGCAACCTGGGCGGCTCACATGAATTTGAGTTCGTTATGCAGTCTTGCGAACAATTTCCTAAATAAATATGACCCATTTAAAATTTATCGTTTAAATTTGTATAATTTACTTTTTTATCGTACTTCTGGTATGACAAATCTTAGAGTCGCATTAAGTTTGATACGCGTTTGAATAAAAAATGTCGATAAACCCAAAATATTTAATACAATCTTCCCTAGAGGAAATAAGGGAAGCTTTAGGTCAGAAAGTAGTGTCATTCAAGAATGTCACCCCAATCAAACAATAGCTATTCACGTTACACATTTATTTTATGATAATTGTGTTACATTCTTAAATAATTAAACTAAAAAAATACTTGTCTAAAGTACGAAGCAGTCATAAATGATGTGGTTCACATTAACTCGGTATTTTTTAAATAAATATGTCACTTTTAGGTATTATTGAACGACAGGGAATAAGTTATCGACATTCAGATTACGAAAAAACCATTTCCTATAGTGAATAATTCGTTTATTATTTTATGATAATTGTGTGGCATTCTTAAATAATTAAATTAAAACAATATTTTCCTAAAGTATGAACCACTCATAAAAAATGTGGTTTAATTTTAGTTATTATTGTGCAGCATGAAATAAATTATGAACTTTAAGATTACGGAAAATCTATTTCGTTTAACAAGTAATTTTTTAAATGGAATTAACTTGTTGTTTGTATAAATATTATATAAATGTGATTCTTAGTCACCTTTGCCAAAGAGCAAATAAAAATTGAAAAGCGTGAAGATGCAATTTAAGCTTGACAATATACATATACTATACATACCATGCATATAAGATTAAAATTACTTTGCATATATGAAATAAATATACGTTAAAATACCATAAAATGAAAAATAAATAAACATTGTAGAAGTGGATAAAAAATATTAACTGCAATGCTGCCACGTTCCTGCTTATAGTTATAACAGCATTTTTATTATATGTACTATGTAATGGTATCTATTAGCATTAATTTATCTAAGCAAATTGTTTTAGTGCAGCGATCGCAAGATCATTTCGGAATTCAGGAATATGGACTGGAAGCGCGCGGACAGGCCGTTCGCGCAACACAATAGATCCCGAATTGACACGCAAAGCTCTGCTGGCTGCACACGAACGCAACATGAATGAATTTCCAACGATTTCAACACGTACAGGTAGATAATATTTATGGTCGTTGAAGAGTAGAGGTGATAAAACATAATGGTAACAAAATCAATACAAAAGAAAGCTGACTGACTGACTCCGCTACAAATAGAAAGCATAAATTGTCAATAAAACACATAATAATATTATTTATACATTGGTATAAAAAATATATATATCAAGAACAACAAGCCAATTCACACAGACTACTTAAAGATGCGCGTACTCAGATTAGATTTCGCTTTTTACAGTTGACCATTGTATTCTAAATTAATAAAAATTATCTGGCTGGGTCAGCTTCCCATATCAATCGATTGTTTTTGGTCCATTTTCCGTGGTGCTGGAAACGTGTTTAATATACATATGTATAGTATAATATAGGTACTGTTAGATAATTTCATTATTAATTTTGTAGGACGAGCTGCAAGCTCCTCATCATCGTCGGTACCATCATGCACTTCGACACCGTCACGTTTATGCAAAACGCGATACAATACAACAGCGCCGATGTACGGCGTATCGTTAACATCAGGCCAACCGGTCACGATTGTGCAAAAGTTTCCTGATTTGCTCCAGCAGGTCGTTTTCGAAGTACGTGCCTCTCAATTCGAAAAGCATAATATTTTTCGATTCGATTACATTATTCGATTGTAATATAATTTAATATTTCTCTATGATTGCAGGTTTGCGAAAGTAATGAATGTGATGTGGTTCGTGGTGAATGTACGCAAACTTATGTACCATATTTGTTCCTTGTTATTCCATTAGGTCCTGTTACATTAACTGGACAGGATTACGTTTTAGTTGAAAGCGGATGCGTGTGTAGACCAAAATATGCGGCGCAGTCGAGTAATGAAGCGAGCGCTATGGCCGCGATACCTAGAATATAAATGACAATCAAGACTTATGCAAATAACGAATAATCGCGCACAATCGAACAATTCATTTTTCTCTCCTCTCCTTATCCTTTATTATTCTTTCTCGCATTTATCCTCCTTTTTTTTAAAACGTTTCTATTATTTTAAACGATGTGAATGTTTTTCTCTTTTTGTACACATACATAATATGAACTGTGCTCATATTTTAACGATTTGAATTAATTTATTATTATTTTTTATGTAATTTGTAAGATAATTTATATTTTATGAGATAATATAAAATTATTTGTATTTTTAAAGTGTTGTTTTATAAATAAATCACATTTAATTACGTTATTTTTATGTTCCTATTCATTTACAATTATTTTGATTGCAGTACATAACGGACAGTTTTTTTATACACACATATCAAGAAAGGTTTAATAACGAATATATCATAAATAGTAATTATACAAATGTACTGTAAAAATGTCTACTTACCATACATGGTATGTATGCCCATATAGTTAATTTGTAGAAATAGTAAACATAAAATTAAATTAAATTTCAACTTCCTGATGCTTTTTAATTAACAAAATTATATAATAGGAGTATTTTTTGAGATTACTGTTATGATTGGGTTACATCGCCAATATTTTATATTGAAACCGATAATTCTTGTTTTGCCGCCCTCCTCGCCTTTATTACTCCAAATTAAATTGACAAAACATTTTTGGTATTCTTTTTCTTAAATTTTGTTCGAAGTCAAAATTACCTATTCTTCTCGTGTACGTGTACAGTTAGAACAATTATATCTCAATTCTGACTAAAATTTTTGATGTGGATATTGTTTGTCACCTGTAAAATTAAGAAATAAGTTTAGGTAAATTAAACAAACAATAAAAGTCAAATGACTAACGGATAGTTACGCACCCGTCTAATAAATACATTCATCTCTTGATATTTAAACTGAAAATCAATGTAGGTAAATCGATATATAGTATACATAAAAATTAAATGCGAGTTATACAATATTTTAGAATAAGTTATTGCTAAATGGCTAAGAATTTATTGCAAAATAAGAGATTTATTAAAAACTTTACCATTTAATGTAAATGTAAATTCCGCAAATAAACAAATACACAAATGCTATTAATTAGTTTTTATTATTATTACATATAATCAAAAATAATGTTTATTAAAGCCGTTCACAAAAAAATTTACTTACATATTTTTAATAATAGCATAGAAAAGTAAACTCATGTATTTTACAATGAACAAGTAATTCCAGTTTTTTCAGATTTCTCTAGCCGAGATGACTTTTTCAAGCTTTGTAATACACAATAGAATGGGGTGTAAGGTGTAACAACACTAAATACAAAATAACTTATTGCACCAGGTAGTTTTGCTGGTTTCCTTTAGAAAATATATTCTTGTCTTTCTTGCTCTAGAATTTTCCGCATATCATGGTCTCTCGTGTATATTATAATTCAAAGGGATCGTGTAAAGCTAAACCATTTTAACTACCTGATGCAGTAAATTATTTTGCATAATTTTGTGACAAGTGTCATTACACCCCGCTATATTGTGCACAAAGCCTGAAAAAGTCATCACAGCCACAACATTCTGAATAGACTAGGGGAGAAAGGGGCATATATATGAACATTGGCCTTTTTTGTTAACACTAATATAATTGCAGGTTAAATTTTTATTATAATATTGGCGGAGGGTGAATGTAAACAACCACTGAAAATAAGGTGGCAGTTTGCACATTTAATTGAAGAGAAAGACTTGTTTTTGGCATTGCTAATTGTCCACGCTTGTCCTCTTTTCGAATATACCGTGCAAATTGAGGTATAAATGCAATATTAATCATATCTTTTTTCTACTATCTAAATAAGGCGTATTCAATCATTTAAAAATATTAAATTAATTTAATATATAAATATATTTGTGAAAATACTTGATTGAAGAAGAATAAACATTACAATCTTGTAACTTTGGATTAGTATAACTAAACAAACAAATATAGTGTAACATATGAAAATTTATTAAAATAAATTTTGTGTTAAATCAGGAACGAATACATCCATAGAACTAAAATTTGACAACAAAGAAGGGATACGAAAAAAACATAGCTCTTTTTAACATACATCAGTATTCTGTACCTTATAAATTCGATTTTCTATAATTCTAATAGTGAACAACATTGTGCTGATGTAGACTGCAAATTAACACAATTTAATTTGAATAAAACGTACTATTGTTAATACTTTCTGAACATTGTTAACGCTGTTTAGAGATTATCGTTAATTATTTGCAAGTATTATATGTCATGTTATTTGAAAACAATGAATTTGTTCTTATCGATATTTTTATTAGTTATTAAAATAGTTCGCTTTACAATGCAGACATATAGGAAATATCATGCAAAAAATATAATAATCTAAATAATGAAATTAAAGATAAAAAAACGAATTATAAATGTACTTGAACAGTGTCGTAACTAAGTAGTAGTCATCACAGATTTGTAATTATTTCAAACTCTAAAATCAAAAACTGATTTGCTTTACTACGTCTCGACACAATAACTTAACCTATTTCAAATTAACATATTTTGGAATATGTTTGAAAACAAATATTATAATGTAGATAATAAAAGTCGACTTAGTAGCTACGGATTCTTGAGAAAAAAAAAACATCAAATTAATCTTCAAACTTGTATGAATTTACTCCCATGTCAATAGCACCACCTTTGTATGAACCCCGTTTCTTTTTGGTTTTTTCATGTCGAAATGCTTTGCCTCTTGTATGTTTTAGAACTGCATTTGCTTTTTCGCCCCAAGAACCTCGTGAATTTCTCTATAAAAACAAATAATTCATTACAGAGCTGTCATGGAAATTAAATGAGAAGAAAGTAGTTATTAATAATAAGTACTCTGGCGCTTACCTATATACATAAAATGACACGAACTTAAATTTAATCGCCGAACGTTAGTTTTTTATTTATTTGTTTTTCGCCGTCAAAGCCGCCGAATGAATTTCGATTGCCACCGCGATTCCCACCGAATTTACCGCGCCCTCCTGAACCAAAACTATTCCTATCTCCACCACGGCCACGATCGCCAAAACCTCCTCTACCCCCACGATCGCCAAAACCTCCTCTACCCCTACGATCGCCAAAACCACCGCGGCCGCCAAAACCACCACGTTCCCCATCTCTACCTCCACGTTCGCCATCTCTACCTCCACGACGGTTAAAACCACCGCGATCACCCTTTCGGTCACTACCGAAACTGTTGCGCCCGCCTCCGCCACCGAAACCATTACGATCACCCCTTTGAAAACCTCCGCGACCGCGTCCACGGAACGAATTTCTTCCAGAATTATCATCATCACCATCACCGTTCTATTATTACAACATCACCAAATCCAACGAAGAATTATATGAAAAAGAAAAATAAAAATTAGCACAACAGACAAATGTTATTCAGGTAAGTGCGACCTTTAAATTTGTTAAACATTGCAACTAAAAAATGGTTCAACACTAAACAGATATGCCTGTTGTACCAAATTTTTATTTTTACACTTAAATGAGATCGCACATTACCTTTGCCTCAAATGAATTATCTTGCAATCGAGGATCGACATCTATTTCATCGTCCCTGATACGTTTGAAACGATTAAAACCATTGTTTCGCTTTAAAAAGTAACAAGTTTAATAAATATATAAATAAAGTATTGAAATATTTATTACCTGGTCGCTATTGAAACTGTTGTTTTTGCCAAAGTTTCCACCCTTCTTGTTGTTGAATCCACCAGGACTGAAATCTGCTTTTCTCTTTCCTCCTTGGTTTTGATTATCTCCATCTTCACCATCATTCTTTTTGGCAGTTTTCACTGCTACAGCTTTAGGCTTCTCGTCCTCTTCATCATCTGAGCTCTCTTCTTCACTGCTTTCATCATCTTTCTTTGCCAGTGCTGTGGGTTTTGCAGTTACGGCAAGTTTTTTTGTAGGGGGCTCTTCATCGGAGCTTTCCTCAGAACTACTCTCCGCTTTCTTAATAGGCGCGGCTGCTGGTTTAGAAGGTACCGCTTTCGGAGCTTCATCTTCCGATGAACTATCCTCAGAGCTAGATTCGTCCTTCTTTGCTGCAGCAGCTGGTTTAGCAGGCGTTTGTACTACCTTTTTAGGTGGAGCCTCCTCCTCGTCGGAGCTATCCTCGTCAGATGAAGATTCGTCTTTTTTAGCTTGTGATGCATTTGGTTTTTGTGGAACAACTTTTACAGCAGGCGTCTCCTCTTCATCTGAGCTTTCTTCTGAGCTGGATTCTGCCTTTTTCTGAACTGGTTTAGTTTCAGCAGGCTTTTGTACAACTGTCGCTTTAGTTTCTACCTCAGATGAACTCTCTTCACTTGATGAAGATTCAACTTTTTTAGCTGGTGGTGCATTTTTTGCGTTTGTTGCATTATTCGTCGCCTTTGTGGGAACTGCTGCTTTTTTACCATTGGTTATAATTTTTGCTGGCGTTACATCCTCGCTGGAAGTGCCCTCTGAATCTCCCACAGAATTGATTTTAAGCTTCTTATTTTTTGGTCCGCTTTTCATGTAATTCGTGACAACATCACTCAGCGAGGGTGATTTATTGTCCAACTCGGGCTATTATACAAATAAATTAATAAATATACAGATAGAGTAAGGTAAGCAAAAAATACTTTATTTAAGAACCACGCGGTGGACCACGTGGTTTTCATTGTAAGCCGTTTAATTAACAAAATACGATATTACATGCATAGAAACTATAAATTTATATAAATATTACTTACTGGGTTGAGAATGCGTTTGTATAAACTTGCTAAAGCTTCATCTTTCTTATTTAAATAGTCGAAGATTAGAGCGCTGGTAAAAGCGTGGGTATCTTCAGCAGCCATTGTAATGGAAAGGAAGGAGCAGAATGTGCAAACTACGCAGATGGCGTTCGATGGTGTTTACTACTGCCACCTTACAAAATAAAAATCCCTACAGGGTAATTTGGTTATTTTTTTATAAATTCCTTCATAATTATAAAGTTGTTGTGTATATGAAAACATTTGATTTAAATTATAATTTTCGAATTATTCATGTGTGTATTTCTTTATAATCTTTAAGCACGTAAATAAAAATATATAAAATGTTTGCTATATTGGTTGCATAGCATATAATACAGTCTGTCAGTTTGGTCGAATCTGACCACTCACAACATTCACAAACAAATGTTTATTGATTTTTGAAATGTCAAAATTACAATGTCTTTAATTTTTAGCTTAGATTAACATTGTATGTTAATATTTGTGAATGTTATTACTGTACTAATAAGTGTATTATTATTTATTGGATATATCACTCATTTGGTTAAGAAATACTCAAAAAGAATGGAACCTGAAGATGCAAAATTTATGCGAACGTAAGTCCTAAATGTCCTTATTTAGTTTAAAACAATCACCAATTATTCAATAATATTAATTAGTGATCGAAGGCCTGGTTCCCTTGACGCTCATCCTACGTTAAATGCTATAGTTTTAAATTATGAATTAGAGGTACAAATATTGGGTCAAAACGAAAGTGTCTTATATGGCGAAAAACAGGTATTTCATCATTTTAATTTATTCTAGACGTAGGCAATAACATTTATTTTTAGAATATGAAAAAGATCTTGGAACTTCCCATGCTGAATACGCGTTCCGATTGCACATCCCTTGCAAGAGAAGTTTTATCGCAATGCGATTTAATCCATCCATCACGATTGATGGAGTTGGAACAGATAATTTATTATTTAAAGAAACGTAAATTACAAAATGCAATGAAAGGTACGCACACCTATGCAAAAAATCGATACAATCCAAGTCACTTGAGAGATATTTTTAGATTCTGATATCACCAAACAAGTATCTACAGAAAGCGAATCAGCAAATATTAATAACATTAATGAATATATTGAACTGCTATATGATGGAATTCCAGAGAAAATTCGAGCTTCAATGCTAATTTTACAACTCGCGAGAGAACCGGAAAATTTAGAGTCGTTGTCGAAGAACGGTATATAGAATTTGAATACCTTGATTTCTACAATATATTTGCATTTTGGTACATTTGATTTGATAGTTGTAACACAAATTTACCGTAATATTCAATTTTACATGTAATGCCTGGAAATTTATTGAAACAGTGTTATAGATAGAAGGTTCAAGAGCAATGAAAGAATCAATACTACAATTACAATTCTTATGTTTATATTTTTATTTATAAGAAACTTTTCTAAAACTCACTTAGACATCTTATTTGTTTTAATAGGTGTAATTTCATTTTTATTACGTTATGGCATTACTTTTAAATTATAAAGTACAATTATGAATATTTTACATACAAAATATTCGATAATTCTTTTTCTTTATTTATTGAATTGTTCCACATTTTAATGTAATTAGATTTTTATTGTTACTAAATGTTAGAATTAAACATATGAAAATGTACCAAAGTCAAATTTTTACAAATGAGGCTATACGGGCCAGAACGGTGAACTCAACAAATGACAGTTCAGGCAAATTTATCGGTGTAGACATTGCACGATTTACCCTTAAATTGAAAACTTGATCAATCTAAAGGTTTAAACGTTTAAATTCGTCTTTGGGTTTATACGTTAAATTTGCGTGTTTTTCAAAACTGTTATTTTATTGAATTCATCAATTTCTGTACATCCCTAATAGGTTTTTATCTAATTTGCTATATTGCATTTGAGGACATTTAGTTGATAATTATATTCGGTTATTATAATCTAATAATTTTGTTGCAGAAACTGTACTAAGTGCTTTAACGAGAGTTTTACGCGAAGATTGGAAAAAGAGCATTGTATTAAGCACAAATTTAATATTTATTTTCTTCTGTTTTTCAACGTATTCTTGTTTTCATCACGTAATTTTACATTATAAAGTAATTGTTCACCATAATTGCTAAACTTTTATTACTAAACAATATTCTTGCAGATCGGTTCTTTGTGTATGAACGTCATAGGTTACGAACTACAGCGTTACGATGAATGGAAAGCGGAGTTGGAGGGAACAAAACTGTCCGAAGCGAGCTTGAAACGCTCCTCATCAAACATTCCAGAAATTTCGCGTAGCCGCATTCCAGAGAAAGTACGTCCAAAGTCTGGCAACTTTAGCGACGTGAACGTCAAGTCAATGATGGAGGGCAGTGTCTATGAGGATCTCAGTCAATCGATTGAGAGCATAGATGATAAGAAACAACTATCGGACGTTGAACGTGCGAAACGTTATCGCACGCTAATTAAGAAGCAGGAACAATTGCTGCGGGTTGCATTCTTTTTGCTATTGAACATCGCCGAAGATGAAAATGTTGAAGAGAAGATGACGAAAAAGAATATCGTTGAGCTATTAACACGATGTTTAGAACGCGAAAATGAGGAATTGTTAGTCTTGGTATTAACGTTCTTCAAGAAACTTTCAATCATGAAAGTAAATAAGGATGATGTTGCTGAGTACGGAGTCGTTGATCATTTACCTCGTTTACTGCAAAACGTAAACGTTGATGTAATTCACTTAACTTTAAAGTTATTATTTAATTTATCATTTGACGATGATCTTAGACTAAAAATGGTAAAAATGGGTTTACTACCCAAGTTCGTTAATTTATTATGTAAGTAGGTAAATTATAATTGCATATTTTAGTAAAAATAGGTTTTTTAGCTGATGAGAAACATCAAGAGATTGTAATAAAGTTGTTATATCAATTAAGTTATGATGAAGACGTCCGTGAACAATTTTCGTATACAGATTGCGTATCGCTAGTGAGTAAAAAATCGGTGAAACATTGTAATTGTTTTTATTGAATCATAATAATTGTAGATTGTTGATATGCTTTTATTAAGCGCTGATAATCAAGCTGATGAAGTAATGGCTGCACTATGCATTAATCTTGCTTTAAATGATAACAACGCCCAACAGATGGCTGATAACAGCAGATTGCAGGGATTGATGACTCGAGCGATAGCGCATGAAGATTACTTACTTATGAAAATTCTTCATAACATCGCTGAACACAATGCCACCAAAACTAGTTTTATTGTAAGTAATTAAAATGGCTACACTTTCAACTTATCTTTTTTAACAAACAGCACAAAGAAACACATCATATGCATTGATTCTAAAAACAATACTTTTTGTAATTATCTCAGCTTATATTTGTATTCAGGTCTTTAGCAAACAGATGAGACATTGTTAATTAGAATCACGAACTGAACAAATCGTATACTAAATAAATTAATCCAAGGGTAAACTCAATAATTTCTCCTTAAATTGAAAGCTTTGCCTTGACTTTTTGATCATCTAAAGGTGAACTATTCAGTTCCTATTCTGATTAATAACTTAAATTTATTTTTTTGTACAAACTTTTGTTGAATTTGCTCTTATGGTCATGAACGCCCAATATTTTCTTGTCTGAAACAATTTTTGAAAATAGAATATCAGAGTTTTATTATTCTTGTAATTGTATTATCAATTTCAATTTGTTTCATAAACAAATTTATGTAATATGATTTTTTTTATTTTTAAAACATATTATTCAAATGTTTTTGTTTTAGGAGTTTGTTGGTGATTTGGCGAAGGCGATAGTAGAGTCGAAAAACGAAGACTTCGTTTTAGAATGCATTGGAGTATTATCTAATCTACATCTTCCTGATTTAGATTGGGCTGAAATCTTCAAGCATTTTGACATGATAACATGGATGAAAAATGTACTAAAAGCAAATAGTACTGAACCGGATATGATCTTAGAGGTAGTTACGATTTATAATATTAATTAAATAATTTTATAAGCTATCAATATTTGCACGCAGATTGTAGTTTTGCTCGGCACAGCTGTGCACGATGAAGGATCAGCTGTACTTTTGTGCAAATCCGATATCATAACATGCCTAATTGATTTGCTGAAAACATTCCAAGAAGATGACGAAATCGTATTACAAATAATATACGTTTTTATGGTATTACTATCTCATAATGATAGTATCGGCTTTGTCGTAAACGACACTGAAGCGCCAGCTTATTTAATAGATTTATTGCAAGATAATAACAAAGCTATACGAAAGACTTGTAATATATGTTTGGATATGATAGCTGAACATAATTCATCATGGGCCGATCGCATCAAAATTGAACGATTTAGAAATCATAATGCTCAGTGGCTTCAAATGGTTGATTCCGAGCAATTGGAACCGGATAATGAGGAAGAGGACAACGAATTGCCGCCTTATCTAAATAACAAGTATTTGAGTACCGCTGTTGTTCCAAGATTATCGGGTATGATGATAAAAATATATTAATTTGAATTTATTCCAACTATTATGTTGTTTTTAGATAATCTCGACCACGATGATGAAATGGATATTATTCCAAACAAAGAATTGGATATTGATTATTTCGATAAACCCGACAGCAAGTAAGTTTGCACTGACTCATTAGAACGAGTAAAGAGTTCATGTAATTTCAATATTTTTATCATTTGTTTCAGTATATTACAAGATTTTGAGATGGAATCGATGTAACCATGAATTATTTTGATGTTACCAAAGTGTGATATTTTATTAACCATATAGTCAAATATTAAGCTTTAATTTCTATTTAGTGATATATTAAAATAGTTCCGATTTTTGTTTTAAGTAACAAAATTTGTAAGTAAGTAAAGTTGCCTAGGATACTAATTCAATTACGATCAGAATTAAATTTAATTGCTTCGATTTTGTTTGTACATGAAATTGAATCCATTAGCAAAATATGTAAAAATACTTTTAAATGTTAACAATATTAATAGAAATCTTCGCAATAAAAATCAATATATTTACATAAATAGTGAATTGCAATTTGATACAGATAAAAAAATATATATAAATATTTTAATATATATTTGCAAATGTTAAATAAACAAGCAAAACAGCAAGATTACTAGAAAAATTGGCAATTAAACGACGAGAAGATAAAAATATCAATTGTTTTAGTAGGTGAACCTTGCAAACAACATTTAAAATATTTATTTATGACTAATATACATGGACATCAATTGCTAGAATATTTCGAAAAAACCCGAGCGGCGAATTTGAACAATTAAAGTAGGTTATCATTTTTTGATCTAACAATAGACTCGCATGTGTGTATGATGAGTGTATTGGATGTGAGTGTGAGTGTGTGAGAAAAAATACATATATAAATTTTGTTTAACTTTTAGACTATATTTTTCTCAATAGCTTAGATAATAAATGTAAATAATTTTGCCACTGTCGTTTGTCAGGATTCCAAAAACTAAAAATAAGCGGTAACAATGAATGTGAATATTATATTTTACAATATGATGAATGCGTTTTGAGGTCAACCTTTACCCATTTGCAAACATCGAATTTAATTGCATTGATGGTTTCAGTATTGAACTAATAATATAATATAAGTTGTTTGTTTAAAAATAAAAGTGAAGGCAATGTGCGCGCGTTGAATATAAAGTATGCAAGAAAAAATGTTTTTTTTTTCTGTGGGAAAAGAGTATGCAAAATATGCATTTGAAGAATGAAAAGTGGTAGAAGTAAGTAATAGGTAATGAATATAAGGTGTTTTATGAAGAAAGCATGCGCGGCGTCGCTGGCGTCGGGACGGTGCGCGCCCGGGCAATAGGCATTAGTGCCGCGCCGACTTCCGCACGACCGATCGAAATGGCGAGCTGATATTTATTTATATACCTGTGCAGTGAGTACCAAAGTGATAGAAATGGCACCGATATTATTAATTAGTGCCAAACATAGTGCCTCAGTGGATTAAAATAGTCATGCAACAAGCTACTGATGATGGGGCCAGCTCCCCAGCGTCTACAGGGGCTACAGGGACAGCAACCACAACTAAAAGCCACGTGAATGGGGGCAGATTTGATTTTGATGATGGGGGAACGTACTGTGGGGGGTGGGAAGAGGGTAAAGCCCATGGACATGGGGTTTGTACAGGACCAAAAGGCCAAGGAGCGTATTCGGGCTCGTGGCACTATGGATTTGAAGTTTCAGGAGTATACACATGGCCCAGGTAACGAAAACAAATCGCCAAAACATAATCGAATTCGTAAAAAAACTTGTTGCCTCAAATTATTATTAAATGGAACAGGTGGGGCATTGAAATTTACATTCAATTATTTTTTAAAATGTGTGCCACGACTCATAACAAAATAAAAGAAATGTCTTCACACGGGCGGATTCTAAATTTGTTATTTTCTAAATATAAATTTGGAAGCGGGCTTAGCAATGTAAATTTGATTATATCATATTAATTGATTTGTAAACTGCCACCGTCAATCTCGCGAACAATTTCAACAACTACTTTCTTTCTATTCACTTCCATTTCTTTCCCATCTACTCATCCACTCGCGAGATAAATAACACACGCCGTGTGTGTGTCTGTATTTGTGTGCTACAAAACATGAATAACGAAATGTAGATTTTTTATAAATGTGTAGATGAAAAGTATTTATAATAAGCCAAAAAGAATGAGAAAATGATCGCGCGTTCAGCGCGAATAATTTAATTTCAGTACACCAGCTGAGTAGCTGAAAATCCGCAGTGTAGAGTGTTGTGTAAAAATAGCTTCAGTACTAAGCTAAAAGCTTACAGTAGGTTACGACTTTTAACAATTATGCATGTGTTACAACGAAACTTTTAATAGAACTGAGTAATGAAATATATTTGGTCTACTGTATGCCACGATTTCATTTTTTTTATAGAAAAAATCACAAATTATCATTATCGCAAATTGGCTATTATTATTCTAATCGCGCAAAGGTGCTATTAATGCTTAAAATAATTGTTTATACATTCTACATGCTCACATATTAAATTTCGTGCCAATCGAATTCCAAAACAAAACAAATTTCTCGGAACGTATTTGTAGGAAAAAAATGCGCAAACGATGTTTGCATTGCCTGCCTGCCTGCCTCTGCCCCCTGCACACGTTATAGAAAAAATATTTAAACGATTAAATCGCGCATTGTGGTATTTTTATGTAGATTAATCAATGATGCTTGCTCATCATCCACAATGTATGTGTGTGGCTATCTCTCACGAGGCGTGTGTGTTTTCGAATTCATATACACACACACCACACATACATATAGAACGTTAATATACGTTTTTAAACCTGCATTCACGATCAGCAGGAAAATACACGTCAGTGCTCTATTAGTCATAAACATGAACATTTCAATGATTCCCATATTGCCATCAATTTATTCGTAACGAGTTACTTCACCTATACTGTCTATACTGTCTACATCTACAACTATATGTACTAGAAACATTTACCAGCCCAGCTAATTTTAGCTGAAATATTAATGATGAATTGTTTAATTAGCGATTTTTTAGACTGTAAGAGATGTGCATTAAGAAAATGAGATTTATTTTCATTCTCGTTATTGTTGTAAAATTCAATTTCGCTTTTGAGTAGAGCTCATTAGTATTTAATTACTGTTTTCAAGCCAAAATCTAACATCCAAGATTATCATCATTATAATAACGCTTATATATACATCATACAACATTCTATTGAAACACATCCTGTGTGTTGTTTGTTGTTTCATACTGCAGGGGTAATAAAAAAATTATATAAATTATCATTTTTCCATTATCAATGCAGCACTTTCATGACAAAAATGTATAAAGATACACGCAAGTTCCTTTTAAAAAATATATAAAAATAATGGAAAACAATATTATGAATGCAGCAGCAGCAATAACAAAATGTATAATATAAATTATTACGTATTAGCACCTTGTGTATGATAAATCTAGTTTCTTTCGAAAACACGAAACGAATAAAAATGTTGTTGGTTGTATAGTTGTTGTAGTAGTATTTTTGGTTTATCATGGCTAGACAAATAGATGTCAACTTCTAAACAAGACCTAGAAAGTATAAATTTAGCGCATGCCGTGATTGTTTTTATACATTATATTATTATTATGTATGTGTTCACGATATAATATATGAAATTTAACTCAAATTAATCTAGAATTTATTAAATTTTCATAATTTGACAGGATGAGTAGGTGATGAACGCTAATTCAATTAAATATTTCGCTTTTTTGGCAACTGTTGTGATTTTCCATTTTTCTCGTAATTCGCGCTCGAATGATGGAAAATGCTCCTCGCGATCAGAATGAGATTCGCATGAAATTATTTATCGATTGTTTATAATGAAGTTGAACAACGTATTCGATATGCGTTATCAGCTTTACACATATATTCGATTGCAGTGGAAGCGCATTTGAAGGTCAATGGCAAAATGGCAAAAGGCACGGTTTGGGTGTAGAGACAAGAGGCAGGTGGATCTATAGAGGTGAATGGACGCAAGGATTTAAAGGACGATATGGTGTACGTCAATCGAACACATCCACTGCCAAATACGAGGGAACCTGGGCGAATGGATTGCAGGATGGTTATGGCTCGGAAACTTATGCTGATGATGGTAGGTAGTTTTTTGGGGGTGATGATGCTGTTTGCAGCTCGCTTTCTCGGATCAATGAGGGTCAATCCCATATAGAGATCCTAGGGGGAGGTTCCATTATAAGCGCAAAAACAATTTCTCTTTTTCGTTTCAATTGCGCTACGTATTCAACTACATACAATTTGCATTTTAAACATTAAAACATTGTAATGATTCGCATGCGCTTTTTATTTTTAAACCAAATCTCGTGTATTAAGAGAAAAAATGAAAGGAAAAAAAACGACAAAACAAAAAGCTCTTCGGCAGAAGAGTCTATTCTTAGCATCATATATTACTATGTACATACATACATATTACGATGCAGAAAGTTTATAAATTCTTGAATGTTAGACATGGAAGAATGTGTTTGTTTCGTTTTTATGATTCGACAATGATTGCAACAGACGCTGAAAAATTATTAGTTTCACATGTTGGCCAGTCAAACGTCGCAACAGCCTTCATTTAATATATTATTTTTTCCTCTCAAGAGAGATATATGATGTTTACTTCTTGTATATTTTAATAGGAACATATCAAGGCCAATGGCTACGAGGCATGCGACACGGTTATGGTGTACGAAATAGCGCTCCATTTGGAAAAGCATCAAAATATAGAACGAATAAAGCGATTAGGGCATCGATGACTTCTTTACGCAGCAACGAGGGAACGAGCGGCGCGGCGCCCGAACTTACCGAAAAACGTGATAAGCGTGTGGATGATTCGAGGGGTGGTTTCGTGTTAAAAATGAATTCGAATGAACCAACTGTACGCAGAAGATCAATAGGCGCAGCAAATATTAAACGCGGCTTATTTATGGTGCGTTGTGTTTATTTATCGTTATTATTCTTTTTCATTTTCAATTTTCTCGCTTTTCTCTCTGATTTTCTTTCTTTCCACGCAATTTCTCTATCAATGTCACCCATATCTATTATAGGGTTTAAAAATGAAAAAGCAGAAAAGCACCGGCGATTTGGAGAAACGCGGCGTAGGAGGTAGCATACGATCAACAGCATCATCCGCTTCATGGGTCAGCACAGATTCAGCTCATTCAGCTATGACGAACGCTTCATTGCCATCGGATTCGAACGCTAGTTTCGTTATTGAGGTAAAAGCGCTTCTTCTTCTTCTTCTTGTTTGCATTTAAATCATTTTTAATTAAATATTCTATTGGCACAATTAATAATTAATAAATGAATGACTAACAAACATTGTATAATAAAGGATGAACAAATGGATCCAGGAGTAACGGAAACGTACATGGGGGAATGGAAAAACGATAAACGAACTGGTTATGGTGTAAGTGAACGATCAGATGGACTTAAATACGAAGGTGAATGGTACAACAATAAAAAATACGGTTACGGTGTTACAACATTTAGTAATGGGGAGAAAGAAGAAGGCAAATATAAAAATAACGTTTTAATAACAAATCCAAAAAAGAAACACTTATTTTTAATGCGATCTGCAAAATTTAGGGAACGAATTGATGGTGCTGTTAGTGCTGCACAACGTGCATCGAAAATTGCTTTACAGAAAGCTGATATTGCCATATCAAGAACAGCGACTGCCAGGGGAAAAGCGGAACAAGCCGACATGTTTGCCGCGCAAGCGAGAGAAGATTCCGATGTAGCAATTTCGGTCGCGAAACAATACGCACCCGACTTTAAACAGCCTGGATTAGAACGACTACGAGCCAAAGAAAAACTACTTAGAGAAAAATATGTGGATTATAATCAAAAAGACTTAATAAATAATCAAATTCCCAATCAAAAACCAAATCAAATGCCAAATCAAATACCAAATCAAACCTCCAATCCCAGCTATACAACAAATAACCAATATGCAAGTCAAAATCTTATACAAAATCAAACACCTAATAAAATGAATGTTCGGTATAAAGAAGCTACTCCTGCACCGGTGCCCGTGCCATCAAATCCCCATCCCAATCCTTCGCCCTCGTTAATACCAAATAACACAAATAAAATTGAACCAACAACAACAACAACAGCAGCAGATTTACGAAATGAAATCAACGCCGAGCATCTCCAACAGCAATTAACTAAACAATTACACCAATTGAAAGAAGCAACACCAATGCAAGGTAGAAATTCATTAGGCAATGATCAATTACAAGCGCAACAAGCAGCTAATCTTCGACGAAATTCGAGACGTGTCTCCACCGATCGTCCCTATCTTGGATCGACGTCTCAACAATCCTCGATCGATCATTTCGATCACTATAAGCGGCCACCGAGTCGCGATTCGAGTGTGGATCGCTATACGCGAGCGACTGGACGAATGGGTGGCACAATTCCTTCCCGACAGGCTTCCATAGATCGTACTGCACGTCTATCAGTGACGCCCGATCGTACAGCGCGAGCTCCATCAATGGTGCGCGGCACAACACCAGCACCAACAAGTGCGAGAAACGGTTCGATCGTAAGTGGTAATAATATAAAATTACCATCAGCTGGTGGAAATGGTGTAGCGACGCCAACAGCAGAAGCCGTATCGCCACCATTTGAAGATATTCTATTAAAGAAACGAACTCTAGGTCAGGATATCATTCCATCTCCTAATCAACCGAAAAGAACGGAAAGCCTGTTTATTCCTAGTGGGAATACGGCTGCTCCCAAGGTTAGTGGCCCCGATCCAAGAATTTAGCTGGTGGGGGTCGAGTCTAAAAACGTTTAGCTGATAAATATAGTCTAGTCTGTGCGCAACATGCCGTGGTATCAGAATGAGGAAGATGATGAGGAGGAAATCATGTGCTCTCCAGCTCTCATGGCTCGACGAGCCTCTGAGAGCTGGATCAATACACCTCCAGTAGAGGTATTGTACTGCTTCAAAACAAAAAAAAATCAAAATTAGATCTATGCTAGTTATTATTATTATTATTATTCCTAATCACTATCAAAATTTAAATACGCAGTCCGCGCACGTCCCACCACCGCCAGCTAGCCTAATGGATTAATATTTTATCATACATATATACTACTATACTACCAGTCTAGTGCTAATCTATGTCATTTCTCTTTAAATAGAACATTGTACCACAATCAACACTATCTCGCAAAAAGTCTCTTCCGGAATTTCAAGAATTGCCAAGATCGACTGATCCTATGTCTAGGGAGGAGGTCTCCATGTTGGGATCAGCGCGACGAGAAGAAGTCAGGCGACAGGCTGACGAAAAAGAGAGACTACGTGCCAATCCATTATTGTATTTAGTCAGTCCGCAAGTGAAGGTAATTTTCTCAATATTCCTACTAGTCGCTGTTTGATGAATTTAATTAGTTTTGGTTTCCTTCCAAATTTTCATTTCTTACGAAAATGTGTTTGTTGTGAGCATATATTTGAGCGATGCAACACTCAAAAATGTCTCACTCTATTTTATTATAGTTTATAATTTCCCCAAAACCGCATTGCACAACAACAAAACTTTATGTTTTCTTTCTCAGTTATATTTTTTCCTGACTGACTTTACCTAGGTCTTAATTTCTTAACAACATCTCTATCGTAATCCGTTTTGTTTTTTCTTTAATCGCCTAACAGAGAACCAATAGGTACGTTAGAATCAATTAGTTTAAGTATGTTTGTGATTGGCTGAACGTAGGTTTTCGTTTATTTATTTGCATTTATTTTCATTTCCTTACCTAGGTTCAGTCTTTGCTCTCGCCTCGTCGTTTTATGTTACAATATATAATTTACTCGTTTCGATTTAATTACTTGTACGTTTATCTTATGTTTGTCGTAGATGTTGAATTGCTTTCATTCATTCAAATTTCATTTCTATCCATTACAACAACATTACACATACATACAATATACTACAAACATACATATACGAAATACATGCGCGCAACAGAATAATAATGCTTTTCAGCTTTTTTGTCTAAATAGTGATGAAGAAGAAGAAAATTAAACAACGTGATGTATTTCAATTACCATTAGCAATAGTTAATGGATAATTTGCGTCACGTTTACGTTCATTTTACAGAAATACAAGTATATACATGAAACTTTACCCAACATGTAGTATTTAAGCTATTTTGAATGTATTATTGGATGGAGATAAAAATGTATCAAGAATATATACTATTTTTCAGGACTGGTTTTCGCGCCAACAGCTGGTAATTGTAATTCTATTCGTCAATATATCATTGGCCATCATGTTTTTCAAGTTGTTGACATAGCAAACAAAGTGCGTTTCAAGTCAATATGGATAAAGGAAAAAACTTGTCCGATTTTTATTTAACAACGCCTATTTAGTAATTTTACATTTAGGAGAATAAATCTATATTAAAACAAATAATTATTAATTACAAATGAAGTAAGCAAAAAAACGAATAATTGATAAAAATTCTTACTAAATGAAATTAGACAATTTAAATATAGGATATATTTTTACACAGACAGTTTCTGTCTTTTTACACGACATTTTAAAACAAAAAAAGGAATAAATGAATAAATTGCAAATTCTAGAAATAATTAACTAATTAAATAAGAGAGAAGGCGAAAAAGAATTTGTTAAATTTCCCTCTGCTCTTTATTCAATTGCTTTATTTTTGAAACAGTCAAATAGTTGGTAAATTTCAACCAAGGACAAGTGGTAAACTTAAGTTCCATTAAGTAGTTACGCCTTATCCAAATGTTCAAATTTACCATAAACAAACTATAAGACTTTTAATAAAACTTTAAATTTATAATATTGTTATAAAATATATGATGTGTTTGGGATCATTTTGCTGTTGGAGTTTTCAGATTTTATCTATTTATATGTTGTTTGTTTAAGCTTGTTAGGTTTGGATCTACCAAAAAATAAAAAAAATGATACAATAATTAATTACTTAATATATTTTAATTTTAAATCATACACTATTATTTGTTTAATATAATTATTTAAAATATTTCATTGAAACCGCATTGTATATTTCCATTAAATGCTTTATCATCAATTAATTAATATCGAAACGATAAATAATTTTTTTAATGAAATTTTAATTTTCCAAAGACAGCCCTATACTACCGATATATAGTTCTATAAACTAAACTATAAGGAAAGCGCCGACATAACAAGAGTTAAGCAAGCAATATATCATCATTTGTATTTACATACCTGTTGTATAACTCGTTATTTAGGCAAATGTATTTTATTTTATTTATTTATATATTTTATGGTTAATATTTGCTGAATTAAATCTATTAAAAGATGTTTTTTTGGTGCTATCTATCTATATTGAGGAAACGGAAAATAAAACGAAACAATAAATTCGCAAAATTTTAGCGCCTGTTAATATTATAAATAAATGCTAAATTAGCATTATAATTTAATTTAAAATGAAAATGAAACGCATAATTATTATAATAAATATATAATTTCTACTGTTAGGTGTATCGCTCATCGATTTCTACTTTTATTATAGTTACAATATGCAATCACTTTGATTGCAAAGTATTTTATATATGTGTACATACAAACAAAAAAAAAACAAAGAAATTTTAACAACAAATTGTTCTAACTGATTTGCGTGCCTTGTCGAATGATAAATAATGAAAAATTGTATTTGATTCAAAGCGTTACAAATAATGTTCACTTACACCTGGTATATAAAATAAATTTTCGAAACTACGATCGCCCAATGGACATGAAAAATTTTTAAAATAAATAAAACAAATAAAACTGTTTTTATGTATATTATATAATGTATAATATACTTTGTCTTTATCACTTTATATTTTCAATTAATAAATTTTATAAGGGCTGGCTATTTCTTCCCCTAGTCATATTTATTTCTCTTCAACAACAACAACATTTCTCTCCACTTTTCTTCAATTACATTTCCGCCGCGACGACGTGTTGAAACAAAATGATTATAATGATTATTTTTTTATTTTTCATTTGCATACCTCGTTTTTAATATTTAATTAGCTAAATAGCGTGCCGTGCTGTAAAACCTCTAGCACGTAAATTGGAATTTTCCGTTTGGAAAAATTGATTACATCAAACTGTCCAGATAGTTCTGTAATTAATATTTAATCTTCTTTATTAACAACTTTGTGTAACTCCGCATTTACAAATTTGTGGAAAAATCACTACACCTCCATCGCAACGACGTCTTAAAGAAGTGATTGTTTTTGTAAATTGGAATTTTCTTTATATAACTTCAAATTTGTGAAAATATTACTTCAGAATACATTGGTGCATCGCAACGATGTCTTAAAGAAGTGATTATTTGAATATTGGAACTTTCTTCGTTTTGAAAAATTGATTACATTAAACTGCCCAGATAATAGAATCGAAAATATGTCATTTTCTGAACCAGTGAAAAAATCAATTCCGAATGCATTAATGCATCGCAACGATCTCTTAAAGAAGCGATTGTTTGCAAATTGCAGTCGTTTATTTAGAGTGCTCCACAATTTA
Source organism: Adinopsis sp. GC000173 (assembly GCA_030264715.1). Lineage (NCBI taxonomy): Eukaryota > Metazoa > Arthropoda > Insecta > Coleoptera > Staphylinidae > Adinopsis > Adinopsis sp. GC000173. The sequence goes on from JARJDW010000948.1 coordinate 22,721, forward strand.
TAAATTGCTAAACTCATCAACATTAAATTCCTTCGCTCGCTTCGTAAACACTACTTCAATAGATGCAACGGGAATCTTCTTCCACCGCAATGCATTCTCATTCCAAAGTTTGACATGAAAACTAATTATTAACAACAATTAACAAGTTGGAGCATAAAATTGGATCTAAAATACAGGGTGACCATCGTCGTATGGCTACAGTTTCAAATCCACCTGAATTTTGAAGTAAAATATAACATTTTTAGTATTAATTAATTAATTAAAAAGTTAGACAGTTAGGTAACGATAACGAAAATTTACATAGAGAGAGCTTTCATATACGTGTATTTTATTTATTTTCTATAGTAATAGTTAACTCAGTAATTAGTTACTACACTACAATTTCTATAGTAATGGTTAACTTGGTTACTACAGTTTATAAAACCGAACTGACCTTTAAAATCCCTGAAAATCATCAATCATTGAATTCAATGTTGCCACATGAAGATAAGCTTTCCACGGCATCAAATATATTCAGATAGAAATTTTAAAGCAAATACTGGATATTTTCCTATTAATTTCAAATTTTAACGCACCTGATTATTTGATTACATTTTATGAAGAAAAAAGTGCATCTTATACTTTTTTAAATTTTATCATACAGACGATTGTCATGGGCAAAGTAAGTACAAGGACAACCGTCATAGGCATGACACTGAAATCCGAAAAAGTTTCGTGCGACTGACAAATGAAATTCGTTGAAAAATTCATCAGAGTTCGCTCTATTCTGAACGTGTTACTGTCTGGAATGCAATTACAACTTTTAGTTCTGATTAGTCATTATTATTGCCCCGTAATTACGTTGACGAAAATCATTCAATTGCTGCAGTTAATTCATAACATTGTGAACATGATTCCTGCTGCGATATTTCATGTTTTGGTGCCATAGAAATTGTAATCACTGAATCTCTCCTATTATAAATTCGAGTATCTATAGTAGTGATCTTCAAACTTTATTGACTCGCTAGACATTTAGAGCTATAATATTTGTTTTGGGGAACCCTAATCCTTAATTGTATTATTTGTGGTTACATTTCATATTTTATCTTTATTTGCTTATAGATTTAAGTTCGTTATAATATATTTGTTATTTAATAGAAATGTTTTGCCTGAACAAAAAATTATTATTTAACAAAAAATGTTTGAATTAATTTTTAGTTCCCAACTTAGCAATTTAGCCATTTTAGCGATTTTCCTTTCGAGTCTTTATTTATTTTACGACATTTTTCTTCAAAACATTCAATGATTAACTTTAGAAATATTTGAAAGACGAAGAAAACGTAATCATATCAAAGGAAAATCGGAAGAATAACATAAAAATCTCCACATAAAGGAAAATTCGTTTTATAATTTGCTATAAATTAAACGTAAAAAAGTAGACTATTGTTCCAAACTCAAGGACGTGTTATATATGTACAGAAGCCAACGTACAGAATGACGTACTTTTATTGAATTGAAGAATATTTTGTAAATTGCGTTGAATAAGTAACATTTCCTAAGGCACACTTTTAAATAAAATGCATTTTATACGAATCGAGTTGAATGGGACGCTATTAGAAAGGAGATGCACTTGATTGATCAAAAGCTGTCAAACGGTAGCAAAGGATTGAAATTTATATCAAAGAAGATCGCCCCTATTTGGATGACACTTTTTTCTCCCCTTTTATCGATTTGCTTGTGCGATACAATTTCCTTTCATATTTTTTTTTATTTCATTACATTTTATATTTATTTAAAACGACTAACGATTTATGTAATTCTAACAACAAACTATTATTGAAATATCCAATCTACATAATTCCTTCTAAACATTTATTTCAGCTAAAAATAATCATATTTTTGAAATATTACGAATATGTGCTGTAGAAGGCTACGTAATAAAACATTTTAAATTAATTTCCATCTACCGCAGAGTGCAGCAGCGCTTTTAAAGCGTTCATTACCATTTTAAATCTCTCCAAAAACTTATCATTATAATAATTCCACTCATATTTTCGTTTAAGCAGCCATTCAACAAATTAGAATTTTATGGTAATGTTTCTCTCGCTCGCAGTTTTGCAACGAAATTGCGCCGTGATATAAATTGTTTCATCAACATAATTTTAACATACGAAATGTGTTTTCGATTGCTGAAAAACCTGTACTGATAAATCAGGATAATAAATTTGAAGAGTTTTCAAGGAAAATCAATACGCTTTCATGATAACCAGTTATAACTTATTCGGAAAATTAAATGCTTTATTGACTAGCAATTTATTAAAGATTTGTAAGTGTTATACTCACATTATTTTCGTTAATTTGACGGACGCCGATTACACTAAGCGCTCGTTCGTTTTAATTAATTAACACCGATTAAATTTGTCAGTTCGAAAAATAGAGAACATTTTATTATTAGTTTCGTAATTTAAGATGAAGTGGTTGTAACTGGGTAAAAATAAGGTTGCAAGTGCAAGTCCATTTATCATTCTGGAAATCGTAACAATTTCTAAGAAAATCTTATTAGCAAGTTTATGATGTATTTTAGCAACAATTATTCATTTTTTATTCTAGCTTTTCTATATAACATACATTTATGATAAATGAGCATGGTAAGTATAGATATAAATTACAAAAATATTTTGTGAAAAGTGGAAAATGTGCAGTATTAAAAATATGCAAATGAATGTGTTAAAATGCATTAATCATTGTTGTGAAAGACTGAATTTCAACGATTCATAGAATGAATAATTTTTAAAATTGATTTTAGTAGTTGAACGGTTGTTGCAAAAGGTAAGTAGCTTCGATTAAATTTTAAATTGTGTGAAAATAATATTTTTGATTCATTTCATTAAATTTTGTATAGTATTATTAAAGTGGTATAATTCCTAAACCTCCTCTTTACCTTTAGCTATACTTTTACTACTTTTAGGAAAATAACCTTAATAAGAAATATGAATAATGAAGGTATAGTATCAAAATATTAAATGGATTAATACAAAAAATATTATTATGCAACAAAAAAAGTCGTGGAAAGCCGGAAATAAGTTTGGGCTTTCGGATTTAAATTATTCTTTGAAGAGTACACTTGTTTTCATTCCAATAAATTGAAATATATCATTTGTCATCAATAGAATATACTTAGTATTTTTTTTGGGAAATTAATTTAATCATCGAGAATACATGTACAACTATATAGATTCAAGTCCAAATTTATCTCTAGTCAATTTAGCAGAATATTATAATATTTTTTTAGATTATCCGTGTTTTCAATTAACTGGGCTTTTCCAACCGTAGCTTAACACAGATAATCGAAAGTATACTGCATTAGTTAAAATATGTAAGGGATGTTCCACGACATTTTTACGCAATTGATCCGCAATTTTATCATTTGGCAGTGCCTTTCGCAAATTTTGGCGAAATGCCAAAAGGTTTGTTGAAGTGGCAAAATGAGTCTTTCCACTAAATGGTAACAGATAAACCACAGTACATATGTCAAAGATATCTATAATGTTCGCTATGCACTGTTATTGCTTGATTAAGAAAAACTGCAACTATCAACAAATTTTGTCCAGGAGTCAAAATTCACTACATTTTTATGTTTAAAGTCTCGTGGCGATGACTAATGTTGTAAAAGAGCATAATGTTGAGACAGGTAATTTTAAGGGTTAAAGTCGTGAAAAATAATAAGAATTTTACCCCTAAAATGCAAGTAAAGTCCGTTTCAAGTTTCACCGCACTGACTAATGTTGTAAAGCATACTAAATTTATGTTTCCATCTTTGGAAAATAAAAATAGCACTTTTACTATAATGACTATTATTTAATTACAAAAAAACTAAATTCATCTTACATTGTAATTATGTTTGGTAATATCTTAATAACTCCTCATCAAGCGGCTTCAAAATCTCTTTGTCCTTTAAATTGACTACCCAGCCAGGATGTAGACCGTAAAATATCTGCTTAGGATCTTTACGCTCCATCATCATTTCATATTCTTTATCCTCCTCAATCTTCGGCAAATGATAACCATACTTTTGTGCTAGTACGAAACGTTCCTGTGATATTTTATCCGGATCGGCTAAATAACCGCGCTTTGACGGATCCGTATAATATTCGATCGCATCAGGAGGCGGAATCATACGCTTTGGTATTGGTACTCCTCGTTCGAAGAACTTCTTAGCATTTACCATTGCTTGCAAACTGTGCATGTCGTAGTAGGCGGTGGAAATTACTCCACCGGCTCGTTCAACAGCAGCAATTACTAATTCACTTGCCCATTGAACTTCAATGTTTATTTTCGCTTTGAAATTATCAGCGCCTTCATCGGTTAAATTCACACCGAAGTGACGTTGATCCGGAAATATTCTATACACTCCAGTATTTAGAATACTAACTAAATCGATAGGTTTCGTTGGGTCTATCCGATTAGTATCTATCAGTAATTGTAACTGATTTAATGACAGAGGTGGATACTGTCGTCTTAAACTAAAAAATAAAATATTAATATGTACTATTTTCTAATACGACGCATTACGCACTGATGTCCTTTATAGTATGGTTCTTTTGGAAACCGTAAGTAGAACGGATTATTGCCGGTTTCATAACCTAAGCGCATAAAGTTTTGGCGTTGGCCGGATCCCTTATTGCCAGCACCATGTTTGTCACCACCGTGTTGTCCTCTGCCTCTCTTATTTGGCTAATTTCAAAATAAATGGGAAAAGATTATTTAATAATGAACATTTCAGTATATTTACTTACTAGACGACTTCCTGGATTATCACGTATATTTCCCAAGGTAACCCGTGGCAACATTCGCAATAAATTTAAGGCCTTATCTGTTATATTATTAGATCCCATTTTTATTTATTACTTTAGCTATATTATAATAAATAATATATTAATTTTCAACATGTGTAAGTAAAATTGTCTGAAAGGTCTAAAAAGGTCTAAAAACTTGCAAGCAACATACAAACACTAAATCCACTATATTCGTCACGTTTTCTTTATTAATTTTGTAGATATTTAATTTTCTACTGTTGGCGATAAAATATTAACCTCACTATTTTAAAATACCAAAAATGTTGAATAAAAATTTATTTAGAATAAGTAATCAACTTAAATTATTTAAATTAACACGCAATTGTACAACATTAACAGAAAATAAAGTAGCAATAAATCAACAACCAATAAGTGAAGTACAAAGCAATGAAAACAACCAACAGAAATCCTTATTGGACAAAAATGAGGAAGATTTATCACATATTGCGCCTTATTTAAAGCCCACATTTAATTTTGCAGCGTATGTAAATAAATCTATAACATTACAAGAACTATTGAAGCTCGGTATTGATTTACATAAGGTGGAAAAAGTGAGAGATGCATTGCCTTTTATACTACAATTAGATTTTGAGAAAGATGTTAAAAATCACATAATTTTTCTACATGATCTGGGATTGGAAATCGAAACAATAGGTGCAATGTTAACAAAAAATCCCTTTTTATTCAAAGAAGATACAAATGATTTGCAGACAAGAATAAACTATCTAGAATATAGAAAGTTTAGCAAAGAGCAAATTTTAAGAATAATCAGTGTTAATCCATTCTGGCTTTCACATAAGTAATTTTATTTAGTGTATTATTAAGCAAGCTTGTATAAAACATACTTTCTAGTACACAAGATATCGACAATAAACTAGGATTTTTTCAACAAAAATTTAAATTTACTGGCAATGAAGTAAGAGAACTGACAGTAAAGCAGCCGAAGCTTATAACATATAGTCAAGAAAGAATTAAACAAAATACGTTTGCTCTCGTGGAAGAAATGGGCTTTTCAGCGAATGAGAGCAAGCAAATGTTATTAGATAGGCCAAAACTTTATATGCTGAGTAAGTATACTAAATATGCATTTACAAGTATGTATGTATTTATATTAATTTCTTATTTTTTCGTAGGTCCGAATAAAGTATTAAAAATATTCGATTATCTACATAGAGAATTGAAAGTGTCGCTTGAATTATTAGCGCAACAACCCGACTTGTTAACGCATCGTTTATTCAAGATAAAACAAAGACATTTGTTCCTCGAAAGACTGGGAAAGGCACAGTACGATCCAAAGCAACCTGGATATATATCCCTTCTAACAATAGTATCCGCGACCGAATCGGATTTCTGTGTGAATATCGCTAAAAGTACGATGGACGCGTACAACACATTTTTGAAAACAATGTAGCAATAAAACAAGTAATTTTTTATGAACAGCATTACATTTATTACTGTAATTTACCCAGCTCAATTTTGTTTTGAATAAGCCTCACAGACCTGTAAATCATAGCATCAATAAGACTAGCAACAGTGTATATTCCCCCAATGATAGCGCAAACATTTGTTATGAAGTGACCGAACGAGCGCTCCTTTTCGGTGTATTTGACCATTAGCGGTGATAGTTCATATTGGAAAAACGCTCCAGGCATACCCATCTCCCCGGTCATAATCGAGATTACTTTTTTGTGCTTTGTTACAGAAAACTGATTAGTGCTAATGACCGATCCATCTTTATTAACATACGAAGTTGGTACAATCTTTATATGATATTGGAACATTGTTGCACCTAAAACAACATACAGTCTATGAAATATATAAATTAACAAGAACAACAACGTTGGTTGACTTAAAAATTAAGTAAGTATCTATTTATCTAATTACTTAATAATATTATTTTGTTAGTTTATAATATTTTATCCATTAATCAATATTTTAATTTTTCTTTAAACCTTATATATCAATTTTCAATATTTTAAAGTAATTTATCACTGGAATAAAAATATTTGTATTAATAATTAAATTAAATATTTTCGAATTAACAAAATTTGAAATCGCTAATTCATTGTTTTAATAAAATATTTTAAAATGAATAAAATTAAGTGACCGGTTTCAAATTTGGCGCCATCTAAGTGACATTCACATGTCATTTAAATCAATATGGCCGCATTTTGAAAAAAGACGAATTACATTTTATCTGATAAATTATATAAACTGTTTATCCATCTAGTCGCTATTGTAAAGTTTGATTATTTATGAAGTAACAATTCCAGTTTTGACATATGTAAAATTTTAGTAGGAAAAATGCCTGTCCCGGGAGGAGTTTACCAACAGCAAGGCCCATCATGCTTTGATAAAATGAAAATGGGTTTTATGTTAGGTTTCTGCGTTGGAATGGCTAGTGGTGCACTATTTGGCGGATTTTCCGCTTTGAGGTAATCACTTTTTCATAGATCATTATCTAATCAAAATATGTTATTTCAAATGTACTTTTTACGCAGGACGGGTTTGCGAGGAAAAGAGCTGGTGAACACTGTCGGAAAAGTGATGTTACAAGGTGGAGGATCATTTGGAACGTTTTTGGCAATAGGCTCGGGACTGCGATGTTAGAAAAGGCTTAAATTTTCACTATCTAAAGCGATGTCGAAATAGTACTCAAAACAACTGTACAGATGTAATGTGATTGTTATGTTTTAATATTACGCTGTAGTTTCTAGAATTTTTGAATAAAATATCTTAATTTACACGTACCTTCTTCAGCAACGCTCAGCGTATCCTTTAGCGGATTGTGTGTCGCAGAATCAACATTCTTGCCAAACGATAAATGCCGAATTCGATGCGTTGTATTGAAAGCAGTTGATGAAAATGGTTGCACATCGTGAACGTGTACGTGATTGATACTGAAACTTTTACCAGGTGCTATGTGGAAACTACCACTAACTCTATTTACAATTAGCGAGCCGTAAATTTGACAGCCTTGCTCGAAGGCTATCTTGATTTTCTCATTAAATTTTTCATCTTTACACTGTGTTATATTTTCTGGATTGTCGGGAAAGGCCCATCGTCTTTCTCTGTACGCTTCTCGCACGTCGTCACAAGTATTACAACACCTTGAGGCATCCAAACTGGCGCCGTAGCAGCTCCCACAGGTAACATTAATCTTTTCCTAAAAATAATTCATTTACACTTTGTAATTACTAAACAGCAAGTTAAATACATTTTCTTCTTTCGTTTTAATAGTGATGTCTTCTTTTTTTGGTTCCTCAATTGGATTGCCTTGCAGGTCTAATCTACGCTTATAAATATTATGATCTATCTGTAAATGCTGCTCCCCGGAAGCGTCCATTGCATCTAGCGCCAAGACTACAACATTTCCAATTAATTACATCAAATTTCGATAACATTTTCACTCACAATCACAAGATATTTGAGGTATCACTACATCTAAGTTAATTTGAATGTTTGGACTCCGTGATGTGTCCACAAATAATTCCTCCGAGATATTAGGGGTTAAGTAATCAATAAATTCCACCCAAAACAGAAAGCTCATTATAATAATACTAATTATGGTAACTAAAAAGAAATATTTTATAGTTTAGGTTATTTTACATTCTAATTTTTTGCCACGTACTCGTTGCACCTCCAAATGTTTGTATTCGAAAATCATCTAGTGTTTTTGAATATGCATCAAAGCGCCTTAATTTGTCTAAAACCGACATCGTACTCTCTTAAAATCATAAATTTTTCTTTAAAAAACTAGATATAAATATTTTGGATGGATTCAGTCCAGCGGTATGAAGTCTTCAACATATGCTTTTCGTAATGTGCCACATATTCCTTTTAATCAACTCAAAATGTTAAAGTTTCACTATCGCTTTTAATAACTTTGCATAGAATAGGCCAACAGTATGCTACACATAATAATTAGTTTAGTTATCACATTTTTTATTATCAAAATATGCAAACAACTTCACCTTATTGAATTTAAAACCATCTAGCGGACAAAGATGTAACCCGATGACTGATAAGATTATAACCTTAAAACAATCCCTAGAAAGTAAAAAAATATAATAAAAATGAGTGACAATGAAGAGAAAATTCAAGAAAACAGTGAAAATAAGTCACCAGGTTAGCATTATGAATAAATACATGCATACTAGCATTAATTGTAATCATTTTAGAGAAGCACTTAATGTTTGAAGAAGATGTAACCGAAGCGGTGTTTAGAATTTTAAGTGTTTTATCGTATTTCGTGGTACTAGTCTTAATAGGATTGCCGGTATGGTGGTATACAACCGCGGTATATAGAGCTCCTTTACCGCTCGATGATATGAGCAATTACAATGTACCAAATAAGACAATACGCCAAAATAGTATTCCCTTAAGTTTAGAATATGATGTTTTAATAACGTTGATCAATCAAGAACCGGAAACACTTGATGTCGATATAAATATAAAGGAACTGATTGCATATTTGCAAGTATTTTTGGAGACTGTAACACCAATCGCCAATTTTACAGTAAAATCACAATGGCTGTATAAAGTTGATTTTGGCGTCGTACCAAAGGAGGAAAACAACCGTTTGATTTTAAATGAAGTGCAACTGCCGCATCTAATAACCCCGCTTGAGAAGAAGATTTGGTCGCATATTTCACCCAGGCCTTGCTTAAACTTAGTGCTTTACATTCCGAAATGTAGCCATCCTATTTTCATCGTCGATTCGAAACAAAACCAAATTGATAGTAACTCTTTCGTTAATCTACGTTGGGGTGGCGTAACAATATTAAATGCCGATAAAATTGTATGCGAAAGTCGTGTTTTTAAACCGAATATCAAGGATATTTGCAACGTATTTCTAACTCAGCTACAAAACTTATTGAATTTGAATAGCGACACCAAGGAGGATATATTGAGCTTGGAAAGAGTGAAGGCACGTGAAATGGTTGATTCATCCAAGCGGACATTACGATCACTTGCGCATTTGTTGAAGGAGATAAACAGTATTGTAATTAGTCAGGAAATTTCATTTAAGGTTAAGGAGTCAATGTTTTACATCGAAAAAGCCGAGGAGTGTTTAAGCAAGAATGACGTGCAAAATGGATTAAAAGCGGCGAAACTGGCTTATTTGAATGCAGAGGAAGCATTCAGTGATCCTTCACTACTTGCGTTGTTGTACTTCCCAGATGATCAAAAGTAGGTTTAACATTTTTATATTTTTTTAATTAAAGCTACAAATAGAGTGTTAAAATTTTAGCCAAAAATCATAAAATGGGAAAAATAATTAGGAATTTGATATTACTATCTTAATTTATCTTATTTACTTTTATTTTTTCTTTATTTGCTGCGCCCAATGCGATTAGATGATAAAATTCTTAATATCGGAATATTCAACTTAGGGACTGTCTTATTTATTTTTTGGTTCAATCCATAAGTCATGATTGTTTTCAATTTGTTTACAAAACGAAACAAAAAAAACAAAAATGAATCAGTAATTTCTGTCTAGTGTCTAATTCATTCTAAATCATTCAGTTAATTCAGAATCAGAGCAGAACTAAATGTATAGCATTTGAAAATACTCGTAATGGATAACTCGAAGCGCTCCGATGATTCTCACACTTCGGTTGAACGCGAAGAGAAGTAGGTGTTCAAAATGCTCATGTCTATTGACTTTCAATCTTCTTCTAATTTTTTCCCCTCGATGGCATTCAGAACATACTGAATGTAATTTAGAGATCGGGTTTGTTTTGAAAAGACTCCCTAATAATAATGTGGATTGTAAATCGTTATGTCAAAACATTTTATCTTTAGTACACAAATTGTAATAAAAAAAACAACCATTACTTATAAGTCAACCCATTATAATTGAACTAACTCACGAGATAGCCTGATATGAAATATTGCTGCGCGGCTAGTTGGCACCATAAATATACAAAACTACTGATAAGTTTTACAGAAATTAACAGTTTCCACTTTACTTTAATGATAAAAATCGGCTATCTTTGTTTTGCAGTAGTGTTATTTTTTATAATGATATTCTCATATTCAATTTTGTGTACAGGCGTTAAAATTATATCCTTAGCCGCCTTTTTCATCGATAACTCATTTTATTGGCTTTTACATTTATATTTGTCTCGCATTATTGATAATTTTAATGTTAAATCCATCCACGCAAATGATTATTTTTTATACGAATAATTCGCCATGCATAATCAATCAATGCATCGAATACAAATATTAATTGTGCATTGTTTAATAACAAGATCAATAATCTCAATCATTTTCTTTTTCAGATATGCTGTATACATTCCACTGTTTCTGCCAATAATGATTCCCGTATTCATGTCACTGCGAACAGTAAGAAAATGGTCTAGGCTTATTAAAGATAAGAAAAAATCAAAAATGGATTAAGTAATACATTTATGTAATAAAATATTAAATACAATGAAAATAAATAACTTTACCATCAAATACGCTTTGTAAATGTGATACAATAATTCCTATACGATGAATGGAAGGATTTACAATCGGTTTTTTTTATTATTAATTAATTAATCGATTATTGTACACCCTTTATCATTAACACTAAAAGACCACTGGGGAGGAGTTAAATTCCTAAATTACATAAAACTAAACAAATCGACAATAACTTTATACTACAGTTATGGGGGGTAACCATTTATGGGTTATTATCGAGTTGCACTTCAACTGATGAAAGGATTTTTTATTTACATTTATATTTTTTGGCATAAATATTCGATAAAATAAAGTGAAACTTAGAACACAAAATCATTTGTTGAAACTTATTAATTAATCGATTTTAACAGCTCCGTAAATTTTTTGAACAAAACTATAAGCAGCAAAGAATCCTATTGTTCCAGTCAGCAACCAAAACGTGAGGACCATTAAACCTGTATATCCAATGTACAATAAAGTTGGTATAAATTCTGTGATTTGTAGCTCCGTAACGAAATAAAACAGAGAGTAGACTAAAATGTAAACTGCTGATCCGCCTGATACAATGAAACTGCGCCACCACCAATGGTAATCCTAGAATATTCAAATATTATATGATGCTTGATAATTTCATAATTGATATTTTAATACTCACTTCACCACAGAGTTGGAAATATACCATTACGATTGAGATTTGTGAGCAAGATATTACTAATATTATAAAAACCAAAAATAAAAATCCAAATAAATAGTAAAACTGATTTTCCCAAATTGCCGTAAAGATAAAGAATAGCTCTATGAATACAGCTCCAAATGGTAGAATGCCGGCCATTAGTGTGCTACAACAATTGAAATTGTAAAATATAATATCAATAATATGATTATTGAATTATTCATCATAAATAATGTATTTAAGGTAAAATGAATCAATAAACATAATTGGCAACTCTTGGAATAAGAATACCGAGATGCTCATTAATTGAAGTGGAAGCGCAAAGCAGAAAATCTATTAAGGACTTTCAAGAGGCATTCTCAATCATGTTTCAACAGTTTTTTTTTAAGTAAAGTCTTTGCCTATACCAGCGATGGAGAACCTTTTTTATGTTATAATACAAATGAATACTCACCATAATACGGGATTCATATACCAATGTTGCTCAGGTACTTGTCGTGGTATCTGATTTGTTCTAACCGGATGTTGATACGGTTGTTTTCTGAAGCCAAAGTAGTAGCCTAAATATACAAGCGGCAATGAGATGCAGAACCATAATGTTAATAAGTAAATCATCGTGGAAAATGGAACGGCGCCACTGCTAGCTTTTCCCCAAATAAAGAAATTCAAAAAGAAGCATGTGGTGGCAATTATAGCCGGATATAAAGTAGCTGTGGTAAAAGCAGCACGTTTCCATTCACGACCCTTCATCGTTTTGTATAAGCGCGCTGAAAAGTACCCTGCAATTAGGCCCATAAACATGTACAGAAATATCGCGACGGTCATTAGAGCGCCGCGAGACGCTGGCGATAACATTCCCAACATCGCGAAAACTGAAATTTAAATATATTATATAGTATTGATTTTTTATAACAACACGAATAATTACATATCGTAATTAAAGCCATGAAGAATATTTGAATGCCGGAGCCGATAACAGCAGCAAATAAGCGCGTGTGCCTTGGTGGCCGAAATACATCGCCATGCACAAGTTTCCATCCAGTCTCTTCAATCGCCTCATCTATTGACTCATCAGCATTGTATCTTGCGATATCCTTGCGCAATGTTCGTACCATTATCATTGTTAAAATACCTTTAATATAAATGTAACTAAATCTAGTATTCAGTTTAATAATAAATCGAAGTTTATAGCAAAAGTTTTAGTCTATCTTCTACATATTTCATTTTGATTCCTTATAGCTAATAAAACTGACGAAAGAAAAATATTCTTCTACATTTGCAATCAATCATGAAAATCGATAAAAAATTTGATGGAACATATCAAAGATCAATGAATCTGTAGATCGCAAAAAATCAAAAATGGAATGTTTAAGGTAAATGGAGATGTAAAAAGTCTCTAAAAAGCAATGGGACATTCGTACAAGGTCGAGAATGGCACCGCCAAAGCTACCATTGAATAAAAGAGACAGAATCTTTCATAGTTCAATAAAATTCGTACCACTTGGAAACAGCGTGGAGTGGAGTGGACATTCCAAGCAATCTAAGTACAAGCGATTCACGACATATGCAATGTAGCTTTTATAAAAGTTATTAACTGCTCCAATACCTAAACTCTTTTTAAACCCGGGACCTTTGTAAATGTTACCGGCTTTATCGCCCTGATTTTTGTTATGATTATGAATGAATTTATTATAAAAAGTGTTTTAAATATTATACTAGACTTCGACATATCATGCTTTATAACTACGAAAAAATTTAACTTATGGCTCGTTTTGTGACAGCAACCAGACTGTAACACGATTGACTGATTTAAAAGCCGTAGATACATCCATCAATTCTGCAATGTTTGTAAAATTTGGCATCCCTCCGATGAAGAAATACCAAAACACTTTTCAAGCAAAAAATACATTATTATATCTTACAGTAACCTAATTCATCCATTCACATTAGTAAGCAAATAAACCTTTTACTTGCTAATGTGAATATGGATTCGTTAAAGTTTAATGTCAGTAATAATTTATTCATACTATTTTTATGATAATTTTACCTGATAAGAAAAATATAACAACTAACGAATTCACAATGGAAAACCAATGAATTTCCACATCGCTCATAGCCAGATATGTGTCCCATCTTGATGCCCAACTAATGTCAGACGCTTGCCACTCCACCTCATATGTAAAATACAGTCTTGTTCCACTTACTCCGTCGACCGATTGCGGACGTACTTTGTGAGGAAAATTGCAGGTTTTTCCAAAGAATTTGAGATCATCAAAAAGTATCGATTTGGCTTCCACATTGAAACCAACAATGCGATATACATTACTAAAAAATAATTTATTATTAACCTTAGCCATATATAGCAATAATTAGTAAAACTTACGGTGTTGGATTATGATAAAATAGTATTAACTTCAAATGATTGTTAATAAAACTCCGATCTCCAACAACATTTCCCAAACGATAGCCATGCTCATATTGGAGTTCGCCTGTTTCCGGATTTTTCACCCTCGTAGCTGCCGGTAGATTATCCACCAACAAGTGAACAAAATATTCGTGTTGTATTCGATCGATTACAATCTGCGATTGCAACGAGTTCCAATTCATCGGTTTGTTCGGCTCATGGCAGAGCAGAGTGCATGGAATATTCTCAGCCATTCGCACATCGTACGGCGTGTTAACAATTCGATCGCCTCGCAACACCTCTCCCAAATTCTCCGATTTGTAATGTATTGATGATGTTCCATTCTTAGGTACACAAAACGGTAGGGAATAATATTCATAGGGTAGTTGCGTATGTATGCTAGTCATTTTAACAGCTTTAACATCAATTACTTGACCCTTTTTGAATTCGACCGGTGCCATTCCCGGCACATAAAACTGTGTTGATTCGTAAAAACATGTGTATAATACTATAATTTTTAGGAAAATTTGTTTCTGAAACGAAAACATTAATCCGTAAATTGTGGTTATGTTCTTGCCTCGTAAGCAAATTCATGCAAACTTAACAACTAAACAAATATTTATAACTTTATACCTTAAAAGACATTTTACTATCATATAAAATGTATATTATTTCATAGATAAAGTATAGAGTATTTTTAGTATTATTTATTTTATTTTATTTAAGTAGACGTCAAACCATTTTTATATGTCAAAAACGTCAGAAACACTGAACTGCTTCGTTTCACATCGCTATCTTATGTAAATAGAACGCTATTTACTTTAATACATTAAATTTGTATATAATATTTGTTATTAAACCACATTTAACCAGATAACATTTATTTATTATTATTAATACACAAAAATTATATATGTAAATTGGGTTGCATAATTACGAACAGCAACAGTGGAATTCGTAAAATTTGGCGTATATGGTAAATCACCTGTAAACTGCTGTAAATCACTAATATTGTTCGATTTTATACGCCGAGGAAAACAAGTAATAAACTTGAGAAATTTTTATGTTGCAATAGACAATTATCTTAATATATAAATGTTAAAATTCAAAAACTTTTGTTGACTTACTCAGCCGATTTTTTGTTGCAAGCCAATTTAAAGTTTTTGAATGAATCCATTCTTTATAAGTAAAAAAAAGTAAACTAAAATAATTTTATTGCATTGTAATATTATCGTGTAGTGTAGCCGTTATTAAATTATATGTTTAATTTTGAGTTTTTCATGCAATTTGCTGCTTTTTTAATAATTTTGTATACATTTTTTTTTCAAAAAAAACTTATAGTAGGAGAAATAAAATTAATCCGGAAAAACTAGACAATTTTTCCCTTAATCTTTACCTGTTTAACGTTATTGCGAGCGAAGGTATTTTTCCCTAAAATTAATAGCGTTAGCATTCCCATAAAACAACGTTATTTGTTATGCAAGATTACATTTGTTGGGCTAAAAAGGACTCACCAAACGGATTTCATCTTACATGAATTGAACATTATTTCTTATAGGAGTATGCATATGACATTTCAAATGAATATAGTTCGTAGTATTTATTTATAGAAAATCAATGATTTAAATACACTTTGTTAAATTATATATTATAACGTTACAAATTAAATGTATGTCTTACAATGTAGGAGTGCGTCTATACCAAAATCGTGCTCTAAAGTCATCGGAGCAAGTTAGAAATGCCGCTTGTGTGGGTGAATGTGCAATTAATCTAACCGCCCCATTATGTCCCAATGACATTAATTGTTTACGCGATGCATTTCTAGAATTCCATGCGCACAACGATGTTGTAGCTTCATCCGGAAATAGCACGTAATCTTCGGTATGATTAAACACAGCTTGAGCCTCAAACTCTTGCTTTCCAGTTGTACCGGCACCAGTATAGGCAATAATACACCTACTCGTTGTCAACTCCCATAATTTGCAAATAGAATTCTTACCGGCTGAAAGTAAATATTTGCCGTTCTTTGAAAATAGCACCGAGCAAACCTCGAGGCCATCGTGCGCTTTTGGGAACGTGTTGATGCATTTGCTGGAAACACCATCCCACAATTTGATACTGCCATCACGGCTGGCAGAAGCGTAAATTCGCGCATCCTGTGACCACTTAAGCGACGTTATTGTAGCGGTATGTTGCTGACTTGGTATACTGCACACAAAGCATTGCAATGTGTTGAGATCATACAAACGGATTACGGGATGTTGTGTTCCAACAATTAAGTATTCACCGCCTGGGTGAAATGATATACATCTGACTGGCTCCGCTTCCTACAAACAGAATCATTATCAAATTAGCAACATTTTATATAGATAATTGTTCATTTCAAAATAGAATGATTTCTAAATTTGCTTAATCAACACAAATTTTAAATGAATCATCATCTTTAAAGTCATGGATTAAATTCCCCAACCTTGTGTTTTGTAAATGATTATGAACTAAAATTAATGATATAGATTCCAATAAATTGTAATGGATTAAGACAGTAATTAAGTAAATAAATGAAAGAAAAATCATGCTAAATCCTATAAATTTTCCTTTGTTTGGATACATTTCTGCTTTGAGATAGTTAGTTATTGTCTTTTCTATAAATTTACGATAAAACAATCGAAGTTACTCGCAATTGTAGGTTGCTTTGTCACAGCCCACTTCTATTTTTAGCCTTTTAAACTTTAGTCAAACAGCTGAAGTGTTAAGAGTCCTCACATATAGGAGCACCTAAACGTTATAATAAATCTGCAACTGAGTAAAATTATATTATTACCGTAATCGTCTTAAATGCCTTCTTAACGCTCGCCTTTGAAATATCAAACATTTTAATAGTATTGTCCTTTGAGCCTGAAACTAAAACGGGCTCTTTGGGATGAAACTCTAAGCAAGTAACTTCTTCCATGTGATCGTAGAGCGTTCTTATAACGGGATGTCCTTGTTGTTCCCCCCTTGTAGGATCCATTTCATCTGGGGCGGATTTGGCCAACATTCTATCCACGTCTAAAATCTATTTCACTTCTTATTTATCGCCTATGGTATTCAATTAATTCTCATCTTACTTTTATACTAGCATCAACACTTCCTGTCGCAATCAATTGTCCATCACTTGAAAAGCATCCAGCTCTGCAATTGCCTTTATGTGAGGTAACGTACGCTGTCTCATAAAGGGCTGGTTCGGGTGCTGGGATGCTAGCATCCGTTTCAAATTCCAAATCTAGTAAATTAATTAGTTATGTGCATGCACTTCATAAACTTGATAATCCGTATACCTAATCCAGGTCCAATTGAATTATTTCCGATTCCTGGGTTTTGAACGCGTTCTTTGCGATCGGGTTCGTGCTCTAGACCGGCAATTATAAGATGTAGCAATCGATCGCTTGGAGCACATGCCGGCTCAGCTTGGACTGTAGTTGTAAGTGTAGTGCCTATACTTTGGTGCCCATCGTAAAATAACTGACTGGAATAGAATCACGATTATTTTCATTGCTGGAAAATTCAAATTTGCAATATTACCTAATAATTAGTCGATATAGTAATTCCTTGCTTTTGATTAAGTTTTTTGTATCAACATCTTCTTCCCTCATTTTAAATTTTATTTATATTTTACCGTAAATATTAAAACCGGGTAAGACACTGCTAGGTTATGTTTGCATAAACGGAAAAGTTATACAAGACCTAATTATATTTTACAACAAAATGTAACGTATTGCACAAAAAATAGTTATTTATAAAAAATATTGACTCGAAAATTACTAATATAATATAATTATAACTAGTATATCTTGAAATATGATACAATTTATTAATAATAAATTATTTAATTATTAAATGCAGTTTATTATAACCAACAATACTGATGTCACGGTCGATTCATTCGGACATTTGTAACTATTTTGCATTCATTCTACATCTCGTGGCTAAAATCAAAAACTACAATTTAAATTTACCGCCAATTTTTTTTTGTTCAAATGTTATCGCAAATATGCGAATGCGAACTCTTGAACGTTCTTCAACGCAGATCATTTCTGTCTGTGGCGTCGTATAAATGTAGTTAAATATGTCTTGTGAAATCCGAAATCAAATTGAAGATATTGTTGAACATGATTCTGTTTATTTCCATAAGGAAACGGACATACAAAATAATGGAATTGACCATGCTGACCATAAGAAAAAGGTAAAACAATATGAAACTCTCACGAACACGTGTATGTATGTAAGAATTTCTATCGCTGAGATATATTTATTTAATTTCATCATCAAGGAACTGTAAAACAATTGGATTAAATTATGTTTAATATTTTTTTGCAAACGAAACATATTAGTTTGTCTTTCTCATTCTATCAATTTTAATATTTGTTACAGAACTACATGTGTGAATTATGTGGAATTAAAGTAACAAGCAATAATGTGCTACGACGACATCAAGAAGGCCGAAGACATCTTATGAAAGTTGAACGAGAAGGCAAGACTTTCGAATGCGAGTTATGTGATATTGCTGCTAATAGTCAAACTCAATTAGATTCACATTTAAAAAGTAATTATTTAATATTAGGTTTAAAACATTTATCTAACTAATATTTTTACCAATTTCAGGTTCGAAACACAAAAATCGAGTGTATCGTCAGAACCATCCGAACGAGCCGTTGCACAAAAGCGTTTGGATTATTATATTCTGTATAGTATGCATATTCTTCAATTTTTTGTTAATATTTAAGGTACTATTTTAAGCTATTGTTGTTATGATTTAGGTGAAATATTCACATATTTCGTTTAACAATTGCTTATATTTGTTTACAAAATTTACATTAGAAAAAATTTGTGTCGATATAACGAAAACGAAGTATGAAATCATGGATATTAATTGTTTTTTGAGAGTTGATTGATAAAAAATTCAAAAATTTATATTGATTGATCTGCAAGGTTGGTTGCGATAAGGAAACATTGATATGCACGCTTAACGCATAATTAATGTTTCATTTGATATGTAATGAAAATCAATTAAAATTCCGTAAAAAATTTGCTGCAATTTTACATTGAGCTTCTTTAGTAACAAATTATTTATTAATAATCCATTATTTAATTAATAAATAACGAGTAATAATTAAAATCAAATATGATGCAGATAATTAATAATATTTCAGTATTTTTTGAATCATCATTGCATGGCTGTTCACATTTGTAATTTATTTATTATTAATATTATAATTCATTAATTTTTTACACAAATCGTTTAAAAAGCTGTATTTATATTTGTAAAAATGTCATTATGATTAATTGATTATGTTGATTTAAAAATATAAAATAAAGTAATACCTTAATGCGTTTGATTACGAACCATCATCGTTGTCTTTTTCGTGAGCATTAATAGTTGCGCCTTTACTCTTCTAATCCCGATAAATTAATGAATTATATTTTAATGTTTTTAAAATCATTATTGCATGTTTTCTCACATGCGTAATTTATTTATTATTATTATAATTATAATTCATGAATATTTTACACAAATTGTTTAAAAGGCTGTATTTGCATTTGTAAAAAGTGTCATTATGATTAATTAATAATGTTGATTGAAAAATAAAAAATAAATTAATTCCTTAATCTGTTTTTAATTTATCTTACAAACCACCGCCGCTTCTCTCCACCGTAATCTTCTTCTTCAGCATTTCTTTTTCGTGCTTTTCCTCTTCCAATTCGGCCATTCGTGCAAAGCGGGAATATGCTATATGCCCCGACTTAATAGCAGCCATCATCTGTAATATGACACCGACAAATCAATAACTTATATTATTACGTAATTGCCATAAAAGTTAAATGGTTATTGGTGTTAGTGTTTGTTAAATTGTAAATTATATTTCAACACGCTATGGATCAGACCTGTAAATATTCATCAAGCTCGACCTGTCCATTCATATTCGTATCAATTTCTTTTAATATTTCATGCAGTTCCTCGCCCGGAACTTCTTTCTCACCGTGTTGCTGAAATGAAATAGAATGTAAGTGAAATTCTTAAATGCTCACCTGTAGGTAATCGGATAGATCTAATTGGCCATTATATGCGGTGTCAATATAGGAAAGGATACTGTGTAGGTCATTATCATCTAGTTTTATGCCTAAGTGCTACATTGAGAAAATAAAAAATTAACAAAAATCAAAGTCATGCAAAAAAATGATAAAAATTGAGAATTTGCTGGATTATTAGAATTTTAATTTTTGCTAATATAAGGCATGGCAGAAATAACTCCCACATTTCAAAAAATCGAAGCAGAGAATAAAATGCTGTAAACGTCCTTAGATAAATAAGATAAAAAATGTATGTATTTATAATTGTGGTTAAATGCGTATCGAGGTCGTACCACAAAAACTTTTTCAGAAATGGCAAAAGTCGCTTGTCGCTGTTTACTTTACTCGCTAGAAAAAGTAACTTACTCAAAGCTGAATCAAAACTCTGAAAGATGTTCTCCTTATTGTAAATTGGCCATTTTTATTTTAAAACTTCGTTATGCATTTAACTACGCCATAGAAATTATCGAAAAATACTTTTTTTACCTTATCTGAGAAAGTTTACGTCACATTTCTATCTGACTAGGGGATCCTAAGAAGACTTCTTAAAATTTACGAGCTATTTCTGCAGCACCTCGTATTTTACAAAACCAATTTTAACCACGTTTCTCTCCAGGTAGTTCTCGAAGAACAATATGCGATACAAATATCAACAGAACAATGATGAATAACTTGCAAGAGAAATCTTAGACAACTTTTAACTTTTAATAAAGCCATGTCAATAAAATTAAATTGTTTTCCATATGAGTTAAATTTCAAACAACCCCCGAACAAAACAATTTCTTTTTTCCACGTGCTACGAGGTAAGCTTGAAAAATTCCAATAATCTAGTAAATTTCATCATCTTAAATTTAGTTGTGCAAGCATCAACAAATACCTTAAGACTTCTACGTATATCATTTATTGAAACGTATCCCTTACGATCTTTGTCGATAATTTGGAATCGCTTAATGTACGTTTGAATTTCTTCCTTGCTTAAATTAATTGGAATCTTATCGCGACTTGCCCGATTTATCATCATACCCATTTCCAATTGCAAAAATTCCGTCGCTTCTTTCAGCTGTTTCTTCTTTTCGTCTAAAAACGTTTCGTTCTTAAACAATTATAAAAAAAATAAAAGACAAAGAAAATATCACCTTCCGTCCAATGTAGCTCTTCGGCCATAATATCCACAATGTATGGTAGGGCTTCTTGTGCGGCCTGAACATTCAAAAAAGCTAATCGCAATCGTCTAGCAATCATATCAATTGCAGTCATCGCATATTCTCTAACGCCATAGCGAACTTCAGCATCAATGTATGGAAATTCGGGATGGACTTTGTTGCCAATTATTGGCCAACGTTTTCCTATAAACAAAAGATTTATAACACAAATAATATTATTAAAATTTAAATGAACATACCTGTAATTGATGCTAATTTGGCAACGGCGAACGCTCTATCACCGTACGAATTCGCCAAGTGTTGTGCAACTTCGCATTCTAATCCAAAATCTTGTACTAGACGAATATACATAGTTGGTGTCCAGCCGTGCGCGCCTTCCATCAATAGGCCTTCAGTTTGACTCATATCAAACTTTGGTATCAATTTACATGCTACAAAAATTAATAAATAAATACAATATTTTTTTTGCTTGTCTTCAATATTCTTTCATTCTCAATATTCGTCCCAATCTCGAAAGACGTTGTTAATTTGAATGAAATTATTTAAATTATAGAAGATAAGCTGCAGACATATGATTCATTCCCTAAAATGCTTGGCAATGAAACGCAAAATAAAAGTAATATAAGTTCGTTTGATAAGAGTCAATCAGGAGCTGATAATCACGACAAAGTCGAAATATATTCACGAACGTTGATGGTTATTAATTCAATTTCCTACTACCTTAGAATGTGGTTTTGATAATCTTTTAACCAAAAAAAATTTGATTAGTGGTAATACCTTTAATTGCTGCATCAATGGTATCCTCGGCCATTGAACGATAAGTCGTCCATTTACCGCCAGCGATTGTCACCAAGTTTGAGTCACTTACGTGCACAATATGGTTTCGAGCTAATGATTGCGTGTCTGGTTTGTTTGGATCAGACACTAATGGACGGATTCCGCTCCAGGCTGATAGAACATCGCCTCGGCGCACCTCTACATCAGGATTTAAGTA
>JARJDW010000952.1:0-13394 GCA_030264715.1 Adinopsis sp. GC000173
GTGTGAATGTTCTGCTCGTCTACGTGGCTAGATATATTAGGTAGAATTAGTATTTAAGAGTATTTATATGGAGCAGTGTTTCTCAACTTTTTATTGTTTGCGGACCGCTAAACTTAAGGATATTTTTTGCGAACGGATTGTAATTTTAGGTATAGAGCTTTACTATTTTAAAAAGCAAACAGGTGAAAAAAGCGGTAAAGATGAAATTTACGTTACACATAATCAGGAATATATGTAATTAACAAACGTATGGCTTGGGGTCAAGAAAACTCAATATATGTTGATTTTATTCTTCCCAAACGTTTCAAGTGGTGTTACAATATATTGAAAAAAAAATCCACTTATCATCAGTGAATCAAATATATAGATAGAGTCTTGTTTTAGTGAAACAATCATATTCACTTGATATGTTTTAATTTTAATACTATGTATCTGTGATATGCTGTGGGTTATTGTTTGGGACTCTACATGTTTGAGCTATTGGTGATGCGCGGAAAGTTGTGTTTTTTCCAATATAATACCGCTCTAAACTTTTGAGAAAAATAAAATTAACACAAATTACGTTTCCTTGATCAAAGCTAGGGGTCCGTTAATTATATTCCTTTTTGTGTACAATACCATTTCATTCCATTTTTTCCAGTTTTATTTATATATCATATTTTAATTGGTTACAAGCTTCTAAGATGTGTAGAAGACATCATTTCGAATTAGATAACATAAGAACTTATAAAGGTTCAAAGTCACCAATCCTATAAGGTATTTTCTAGGTTTTTACTATGACCAATGCATTAATCTAGTTTAGTGAGTCACAACCTTATTGATGTATCGGTTGACTATCTTGACAATCTGTTAGCAAGACTGGCAAAAAGCGAAATTAATATTTTGGGGACAATATTGAATATATTTCCGGTTTACTGAACATATTAAATATACTTATAGGTGGCAGGGATGTCACCACTGTTTGAAAAGAACAATGAAAAGTGGTAAAATTGTTTGTAAAATTTTCAATTTTTAATCATCTCGCGGAATACTTGCAGTATCTACAACTCTACACAGAACACCAGCCTTCCGAGGTCACGGACATAGTTCACAAAGTGACAGCAATATTGAACTTTGAAAAGTGTTACGAAGCAAGCTTGTCCATTATATTAGGTTGTTCCTAAATGTCCGCAGTATTTCAAGCAGAATTTATATACAATATATACACTGATCTCCTCTACCTATTTTAGAAGACTGTAACTGTAAAGTTGGGACACCCTGCGTATTATTGAATTAATGTTTTATTTCTCAAACGAATAAAATAACTATCGTAGGTCCTTTTAAAATAATGTTTATTAACATGATAACGTTTCGCAACTTATGCAAATTTAAAACATAAAACTATTGTTGCATCTTTAGGTCATTAATCAAAATATTTTTAATGAAGGCTAAATACATAAAAAGAATATTTATTAGTGTGGCCATTATGAGTCGCTAACAATGCAGAACTTTATTGCAATAAAAAATTCTTTAAGATCTATGAAGTTTATTTATTCATTGGAATTTAAGAATAACGTTAATAAATAATTAATGTTGTTTTAGGTTAACGCCTGCATATTTAGTGGTATTGGGTTTTTATTCGACGATCTTTGTGAGATTGAACAATGGCCCGATGTGGATGAACACTGTCGGCGTTGAGCAGGAGCGATGCGCACTTTCATGGTGGAAGAACGTGCTCTATGTCAATAATTACTTCAATGACAATTTGGTTGTTATAATTAATATTTCAAGCAAATTCGTTTTTAATGCATACATCAATTTTAGTGTATGTTCCAATCGTGGTACCTATCTGTAGACACCCAGCTGTTCTTCGTTGCACCGCTGATAATTTACCCCTTGTGGAAATGGCGACGCTTTGGCGAATCTCTGCTTGGCGTATTAATTGTATTATTAGCCATCATACCGTTTCTGCTTACGTACATTTACGAATACGATCCCACGTTTATCGTCTATCCCCCGTAAGTACGAAGGAAAATCAAATATAAACCAGAATATTTAAATTTATTCAAAAAATATAAAAATATTAATGCTTAATTAATGGCTTATATGGTATACAAGTAATTCCAGCTACAACTTTTTGAATAGGTTTGTTTTTTATTCCAAAATGTTCATGAACATGCACAATTTGGGCAATTTGACACGTTAAATCGTGTTCTTTATTCCACTGCTTCCTGCAAAGTTCTTAAATGTTTATGAACATCGTGCACACATTTGAGAGTAGTGCAATGTAGCATTGCGTTGCGATAACTACATTTGGCGCATATATTTGCACTTGCATAATCTATTTACATGGACATGCGGATACATATGCTCGAAATACACCAAATGTATGCTATCGGAACCCAGAAACACAGCATTTAACACATACCCAATGCGCAAGATTTTCAAGTTTATTTGAAAGTTAATTGTCAAAGATTAATCTAACCAAAAAAAAAATAATGAAATGAACTGTTCATATATGTTTAGAACCATTCAGAAAAGTGCATGAACTTTGGTTCGTGTCCAGGAACTAATGTTCATGTTCAATGGAATAAAAAACACACCAAACATTATGAATTGTGTCGCCGTAGAAACGACAACGTCCAATGTCGCCACAGTCGCGACGTAGGAGTGCAAAGGGTTATTATAACTTTTACATAGTCATCTAAGTTTATGATGTTTTCTCAAATATTTAGGTTTGTATTTATCTAGTGATTAATTCGGTTGTTTCATAATCCACTTGCCAACGAAATCCTGCTCTTTCAGATAATTACCATTGTCCCATTTGGTAATCACAGAACGAGTAGAGAGAATATTTTAGTATCATGCAGAGAATATTTAGTAACATTCAGATTTAGTTGACTATTGACTTATCACAAATCACTAATTTTTTGTGGGATGGGATTCTCGATGTATACTTGTTAAGAAAATGAATAAACAGTATTTCATATAAGATTAAAGTGACAAAAAGTATGTATTATCTATCGCATATTAGTTATTCATATATTCTAGCCCGCCTGCATCTACAATACATATGTCAATATAATACCACACTACAAAAATTTAGATGACTGGTGACATCTGAATAAGAACCCAGGATTATACTTGAATGTAGGACAGTTGTATGGTACAAGATATTATATTGTCGTTGCGAAAGCACTGTTTTTTCTAATAATATGCTTGTTTGGAATTTGAAATGAGTACCCAAAATTTACAGCTCGAAGTTTATGGATAAAGTCATTTGATTTATTATGCACCTACTTTAATTCCACAATAATGGGTTAAAAATACCATAAACGTTAGAGAAAATTTTACAAAAGCTGATGACTGTATAAACCAGTAATATTAGGACTTTGAATACTTATTTTGTGCCAGTAAATTCCGGTTTATATTTGTTATTTATTTTCATAGTAGAAAACATACAAAAGCACTTAATTGTTAACAGTTTATTTGACGTAGTAATTAACTAATTGTTGCAGGAATGCTGCTGATTTTGTGGCAAACTCCTACTTTATGGACGTGTATATGAAAACGCACATGCGCGCCCACGCATACCTTGTCGGAATACTATTCGGCTACTTAATTCATCGCATACAAGCTAAAGGGTATGTTAAATATGGACGCAACATCAAAAGTGTAATTAACAATGATTCCAGCATTAAACTGCCAAGTTGGTCTATCGTTGTCATTAATTTATTGGCATTGCTTGTTGGACTTGCAAGCTTGTTCTCAATTCTAGTATTCTATAAGCATGATCATGAATATAACGCACTTGAATCTGCAATCTACGCGCCTCTACATCGTGCAGGATGGGTGTTCAGCATCGGCTGGTTGATTCTCCATTGCATAATCAACGACGGATTAATCAATAGGTTTTTATCATGGAAATTGTGGACGCCGTTTGCAAAGCTAACGTACTCCGCGTATCTCGTGAATGGCATTGTTGAATTATACACCTACGGCAGTTTACGGCATCCCAAGTATCTGCAAGATTTTCAAATTGTATAGGTTGTTTACATGCAATATGTTATAACTGATTAATGTGTATTTTAGAGTATTGAAACCGGCGGGCATATTACGACGACGCTAGTCTGGGCGCTGATCGTGTGCGTTTTATTTGAATCGCCGATTCACAATTTGGAAAAGCTACTGTTACGTATGTAACCAAATATACATTAAATTTTAGGTTTGCTCAAACTGATGCGGGAGAAAAACGGGATCAATTTCGTCTGTCAGTAGTACCTACCTACCTTCCATGCGTTGGTAATGACGCTCTCGCATGCACGTCAGCGTTGAGAAGTCATCTTTTTACCACATTGCAAGTGCTACAGTCCGACTAAATTTTGATTTTCATCAACTAATGCATAAATTTAGAATACTGTAACGCTTCGGACTACAGATTACTACTCTTATAAAACTTAAGCACTATAGTCCGTGCGTTTAGTTTTGACAGGTTGCGCAGTTTTACGGCCATAAGAGGGCTGCTTCAGTATAATAAATCGTATCATGTCTCTCTTTAACACCAGATGTTGAAAAAGAGGCAGGATTTAAAATTTGCACTGAATGCCTGTTGCCTGTAGTTTTCTTTGTAGTCGCACAACGAGGCAACTCGTCAAAGCTAAACGCACGGACTATAGTTGGTGAAATTACTCCTATCCTTCAGGTAAAACGTATTCAAGAAGAGTGAACTTTCAGAAAACTCATTTTGAGTGACAAGTAACTTTTTTCGCGCAAGTCCGGCAAGAGCTGCGTTTTCGTTAGTAACAATTCAGGCATGCGAAGAAACTGGAACATGAATTAAAAAGTACAAAATTGCTAGTTGTCCTATATGAAAATATACATTTCGGTCAATAACATTTCTTAACGCTCGTTAGAACGTAACAATTGCCGAGCTTACCCGAAAAAGTCACTGCTTACTTACTGTGTTTTCTAAAAGTTTACTATCCGTGAATACGTTTCCAGTTTCATTCAAACTAACGCGGAAACACAGGAGCAATTTCAACTTGAGTAATAGTTTTCTAACTCACTTGCGCCTCCTATTTCAAACACATTTTCATTGATTCTCCCACTCCTATGTCCAATGTGACTTGAGTATATCTTATTCAATGATATATTCTCCTACTGGCGAAATATTTCCTGCATGGAGCCCTTTCGGCCTTCCCGCGTCCCCGTGTCGGTTTGAATAAATCTTTAATATATTATTTTTATTTATTATAGGTAAGCGTAGCAGTAACGGAAATGTGATGGTGACACATACTCGCAATAATGAGTTTTCTATTAATTAATTTTTTTAAAGAATAAATTTATTTATACTTTTGTAATGTTGGTATTACTAAATAGTTCAATTGTAAAATAACGTGCAGTGTTTAGATATTTCGAATTGATTGCGGTAAGTAGGTTGAAATTGATAAATTAAACGCATTTCAGGTAGAACAATAAATAATCTATTAAGTTATAATAAATTATGGCTACAAAATGTGAAATTTAGCTTTGGTTTTTATACATTTCTCGATTCAGTACGCGGGTCTTTATTATAATATACAGTTCAACAAACAACAATGGTTTAATAACAAGAAAATGCAATGCGTTTTGCGTGGATGTTTTTAAATTAATTAAATACAAAATTTGCCCTTTTTAATCAATTAATACTTAACATCATAAAAATCCATTAAGATCACTAAATTTCGGTAAGATTCCTACTATTAAGGCTAATTTCGCCGAATCAAGCGTCGTCTTGATTTGCGGGTCGACTGGGTCTGAATCCGGCATCATCTGTAACACGCATTAATTAACAATTACATCCAATTTTAATCACATATATAACGGAACTTTTATTTTTTTAAATTTATTCGAACTAGTTAAGAAAACAAACGCCTAATATTACTTATCTGCATAATCATCGGGTTCTGTGACAATTTTTGGAATTTTTAGGCTGTTATTGTGGAATGAAGGCTACTTTACAAATCTATTATGCACCTAAATTTTGTATCTTGATTTTCTCTATGAAAGTCTAACTTTAAATGTCGCGATGTTGTAAATTGGAGCCTATTGCATTTCAATTTTCCGCATGAAAGCCATACTATACTGCAAATATCGTATTCTACTGTAATAAATCACTTAATTGTCTTGTATGATATTACGATACAACCCTGAAATCTCCATCGAGCTCTGGTATGGCAATCTTAGTGGCAATAGCACAGGGAAATTGTTCGTGCGCACGTTACCCATAATTTCTTATATAAAAAAACTGTCTAAACGTTTGAAAATGTTGTTGTAAACATGGATGATAGCGTAGAAAAGTAATATTCAGCATAAATATTTTTTAGTAGATTATGTTACAGACCGAAGTCAAGTGGGCAATTAAACTTTATATATTTGGTTTTGGGTAGGGAACTATATTTCGAGTTTAAAACTTTAGAGAAGATAAAATCACTAAAATGAATCATTACTGTAATTACCATATTTTTTTGATATTTTAACGATTAAATCAATTTGTTTTTATGTTTTCTACTCTTCTTATAACCAATACATAACAAATTGTATAATTCTTTATTTGAGACTTAATTCCATCTTTTATCAAAGCACACAATTATCTAAAGAAGTAAAACGACAAGAACAATTAACAGATAATATCAAGAAGCATTGTTGCAGCGTTAATTGAAACAACTGAAGTAAGACAAGTATCGCAATATTTGAAACATTTATAAATTAAAATAATATAATAATCAATGATAATATAAGTTCTTGCAAATAGTTAAAACACTTTTAATGCTACAGTTATGCTTTTAGATGCTATCTGTCAACTTTCTTGTTATTTTATTTTTTCATTGCATAAATTGTGTACCTTAATGACGGACAGAATTAACTTGAAATAAAGTTCCCCACCTGAAACGTGAATTTGCACTGAATAATTGGAGAATAATTGCCCAATTCACAGTAGTAGTGTAATCATATATGGTAATGTATCTAAAATATAGGTACATTAGTCGCCAACTACATTAATGATAATTCCGGTTATATTTGATCCGCCCTCGTAAATGGTAAACCTCACCTTATCAGCTACATGTTTCACTATTTTACCTTCGCCATTTACATAAAACGTTGAAAATCCATCATACCATCTAAAAAATAAGGGCATTAGTGATTTATAAATTGTGATATAAGCGTATAATTACGTTTCTGCTTTATCAATTATTTCGCGCAGCTTCCACAGTTTGTATTTCCAAAACAAAAACAACACTTTTAAACCGGAGACGCCACGAATGCTCCATCGAACTTTGACTGATGAATCTTCAGGATTTTTTGTGATCTTCAATATGTCGAATTTAACGTATGCGTACTTTAAGTGCCCGATCGTGCGTAGGAAAGCCACTTGCTTTACATACTGATACAAACCGCTGCAAATAAACAACACTCTTAGCTATTCTGTAAATGTTTGAGGTTAGGTTTGTGCGTTCAAAATTATTTACATCGTTCTGGTCCCTCTAATGTTGTTTTCGAATATAACATTTGGATGGTAAATGCTGTAATCCATCGGTTGAATGAACAGTTTCGGTAGATACTCGCTTAGGTTACGAAAGACCATTTCCAATTGTTCATCGCTGGGACGTTCTGACGATTGATCAGATGCCGGTTTTATTTCTTTCAATTTTAACGATGATCTGAGCGTAAAATGGGATGGATTAACCCAATGTAATGCAATGTATTCTATGCAATTACCTTAAAATCGCGTGCTCTGTGTTATTCAACTGCCTAATTTTGCACTCATCGTCCTGTATTTGGAATTTGGTGGATAGGCAGCGTGATAACTACAATCAACACTATTAATTGAAAACGTATTTTGCACATGTTCCAGCCAGTACCTTAATGTAATTGTTTGTGTTCGTTCTTGTTGATAGGAATATTGTTAAATTTAATTTGACAAATTGACGTATTGCGATCGCCATAATTCGTTTATTCTATTGAATTTATGAGAATTAACTAGGCATTAATTTACATTATATTCAAAGCATCAATGTGTTGTTGTTTTTAGTTTATTTAGCTTTTATTAATCGTACAGAATGTTGGATGTCACATTGGTCGTCACATTACTCGTTCATTTTGACAGCGCGCTGTCAAATATTTCTTTTAACGTCAATAGGCTGCATTAATTTATTGATTTGTTGCAATACAATCACTTGTTGATGACATCTTTAATTAACACAATTAGGAAATTGACTTTTCTATGTATTTAAATTGTTTAAGTCAACATGTGTTCAATGCTAAATTGGTTGCCTATAATAGAAATGACAACAGATGTAATGAATGGAACGAATGTAATGCAATTGGTTATGTTTGAATGCAATGGATGCAATGGATGCAATGCATTCAGATGTAGTAGGTGAATAAATAACATGCAGATGGTGCCAGCAGGGCAATGATTTCAGTTGTTTTGAATTGTTTGTAACTGCGGTGTGATGTTTTGATAAGCCGCGTTTTAAATAACTTATGACTGGTAAGGATAGGGTATATTCAATGTAATTCAAGTTATGTTTTTTATATTTTAATGTATAGTACATGTATCAAATAATAATTGCTTAATCTGCTAACTGCGAATGGTGTCTAAAGTACGCGGCCTATCTTAGAAAGAGCGCTAGAAAAAAATTAGCACTATATTGGTCTATCGCAGTCCATTAGGTGCAGACCTGCAAAATGCCACCCATATGCATGCAATTCTTGATTTGTTATGAGCGATTTAAGAAGACGTGTTTTAACTTTTCACGATAACGTCCCAGCCATTAGTCCAAGATTGTTGTTGCAAAGCTGAATGAATTGGAGTTTAAAATGCTTCTTTACACCTTGGATATGGCTCCAAGCGATATTTTTAGTTTCTTAAAACTTAAAAAATGGGTCGTTGGCCAAAGATTTACTTCAAATGAAGAAATCAAATCTGCGACAAACGTGTATTTTGCAGAATTTGATGAAAGCCATTTTTCCAATAATATTAAAGAGTTGGAAAGTCGTTGGACTAAGGACATTGAGTTATAACGGTACTACGTTGACAAATTAAAAGTAAAAAATTAAACTGGCATTTTTTATAAAAAAGTGTGAAACTAACACCAAGAAATGTGATCATTTATTACCAGTCTACGAGTTTCACCAAGAAAAGATGTCCACACTCAAATACAAAAAATTAAATTGTTACCTCCTTTAGGCCACGTGCTTTGGGAAATATCCTCCTACATGTACATGCATAGATAGCCAACTGTTTATAAATATCGAATGTATAAATGACCACATCCATTCTTTAATTTAGCATTGTGGAAATTGCTTTGATACATTACATACATATCTACGCCCGTGCAATTTTTAAAACGGTACAGCCTTTACACTTATCGAATATATTTTTTCTTTGCATACATCTTTTGGAGGAACATATACAAAATTTCATGCATATTTGTTTATTAATTTTTGTTTAGGGTTCAATTAAATCAGGAAAAATGTGCAATTTTTGTTAAAATGGATGAACACCAATTTAGAGTGTTACTAAAACTTTATTTATAAATAAGGGCAAATCGGCGAACAAAACTAAAAATTAACTAGTTAAACATTTTGGTGAATCTTGACCATAAATTAGAACCATATACAAGTGGTTTTAAAAAAATTATTGTGGTCAAATGAGCCCAAATGATGTTAACCGTCCAAGTTGCTTCGTTTCTGTCTTTACACCACATATTATTGAAAAATACATGATATGGTGTTAGAGGATAAATGAGTGAAGGTGCGTGAATTGTTAGTATTGTGAGTATCTCGACTGAGCGGGTGCATAGTATATTGAACCATCTTTTACAGATCAAGAAGGTGTTAATAGAAGGAGTGCCGCAATTGCTAAAAAATTCAGCAAAATCGGAACTGCGTGTTATGTTCGGCTGCAGGTTTACAGTTATTTTGACGCAATCCAGTGGATCGAAGGTGTCGTTTCATGATTGTAGATGAACCATGGATAGACCAAAACACGAAGAAAATGAACGAATAATTGAAATAATGGGTTTGCCGAGATGAACCCCCATAAAAGAAGGCAAATACGTTTTACCCCATTCATTCAAACCACCCACTTACGTATAATATACTAATATCATTCCCGTTATAGAAATTTAACGAATTTGGCGAAGAGCTTGAAGCCTACACGATTAATTTGGATTCATAAAGAAAATTCAGGAATGGTCTACTCTAAAATGTAGTTTGCCTTGATAAAATTCTCTACACTATTATAATCATCAGTTTCAGAACGTATCGTAAAGAACGAAAGTTAGAGTTACATCGTGATGCCTGGCTTGGTCAACTATAACCAAATAGAATTGGAACTAGACAAACATGATCTCACAACAAGGAGTGAGGATAAGATAAAATCTAATTGGATTATTAATCGGGAAAATTTGAATTGGATCTATGAAAAAGCGAATCGTAAACAAGTAAGTTAGATACATGAACGCACCGACTAATCTCAGATAATATACTATTATCATGGTGGATAATCTGTAGAGGAGGAAATAAAGAGCCAAAAATAGGATGTAGCTTTCATTACCAAAGTAAAGTTAGAGGATGAAGATCTGTGGAACAAAGTCAGCGTCCCAATCAAATTAGAAGATTAATGCGTACCTTTTTTAATGAAGTTTTATACAGAAGCATTTTTTTTAGAAGTCAAGTGCCTTAGTAAATAGATGTGTATGGGAGCCGACCGAGGAGATTCATGTGTGGGTGGTTTGATAAGTCTGTGCTATTTTTAAAACGGAGCAGCCGTTGCACTTATCAATCTTATATTTCTTTAGATACATCTTTTGGAGTCATGAACACAAAATTGGTTTATGTTTGCGATTCGATTGAATGGGGAAAACGGTTGGACTACAGAAGTATGCCCCGCTTTATATTAAATAAGTCTAGTATAGTGCGTTCACTTTATAAAGAAGCCGCCTAGGTCAGGGTTGATGACGTTTTCTGCCCAAACAATATGGCGAACCTATGTAAATCAAACCTAAGTATATCAAACGCGATTTCTGCGCACACGTGAGTGATGACGCGCCGGCTTCTTTATAAAGTGAACGCACTATATCAATGGATAGCAAATAGTCTATAGTTTCTTGAAATACTATGTCGCAGGTGGGCATAAGTTTGCCGAGAGTACATTTCATGCTCTGTTCGCTTAGATTGTACAAATTTACGTCGTTTTTTGTACATCGCGCAGACCGATCTTTAATTAATAATAATTTAAAAATAATGCTTATGCCCACCTGCGACATAGTATTTCAAGAAACTAGAGACTATTTGCTATCGATTGATACTAGAGTTATTTAAAATTACGCGGGGCATACTTCTTTAGTTCAGCCGGGAAAACCGTATTTGCCTTACTTTGTGCGGATTAATCTCTGCCAACCTATTATTTCAATTGTTCTTTTATTTTCTTCGTGTTTTAATGTATCTATGTTTTATCTACAATTATGAAACAACACCTTCGATCTACTGAATTACGTCAAAATAACTCTAAATCTGCAGCCGAACATGTCACACGGTTCCGTTTTTACTCAATTTTTTAGCAATCGCGACACCCCTTCTTTTAACAGCTTTTTGATTTTTAAATGATGGTTCAAAATGCTATGCGGCCGATCAGTCATATACTCACAATACTAACAATTCACGCAACTTCAGTCATTTATCCTCTAACACCATATCACGTATTTTTGCAATGCTATGTGGCGTAAAGACAGTAACGGGTTCCACTAGGTCGGTCAACATCATTTGTGCTCATTTCACCACAACAAACTTTTTAAAACCATTTGTATATGGTTCTAATTGATGGCCAAGATTCACCAAATGGTTTCACTTATTAATTTTAAGTTTTGTTCGCCGATTTGCTCTTAAAAAATGGCGTTTTATTAACACTCTAAACTGGTGTTCCTCCATTTTAACAAAAATTACACGTTTTTCCTGATTCAATTGAATGTTAAACAAAAACTAATAGACAAATATGCATGAAACTTTGTATGCGTTCCTCTAAATCTAAAAGATGTATCAGATGAAAAATATAGTCGATAAGTGCAAAGGCTGTACCGTTTTAAAAATTGCACGGACTTATCAAGCCACCCACGTATTACGGTTGATTTGGATCTAATCTACTACAACATTATCTTGGTGGATAATCTGTAGAGGAGGTAATGAAGAGCCAAAAATGGGATATAGCTTTGATTATCAAAGTAATGTTAGAGGATGAAGATATGTAGAACAAAGCCAGCGCCTTAATCAAATCAATAGTTTTAAAAAATTGACGGCCCAGAGGATTAATGCGTACCTTCTTTAATGAAGTTTCATACAGATCTTATCCCTCTGAAGCAATTCCATAAGGTGGTACCGAAAACAATTTCTCTAGAAGTCAAGTGCCTTTGTAATTTAATGTGTATGGGAGCCGACCGGGGTGAGTTTCATACAATTATAAAAGTTTTTCGTAGTTAAAAAAGGATTAAATTTAATTGGAGACTGCGTCGAATGATCGAAATCTTTACACGCCAAAGACAATTTGTCTCAGTCGTTTCGAGAAGGAATAAAAGTAACATTAACTGTATAGAAATGTATATAGGTATATAACCTCAACCACGGAGAGTATGCCCAAACCGGGGCCCCTGTTGCGGAGTTTTGGGGTTCATATAGAGAAGTAAGGCAAAATGGAGCAGAATTATCTTAGGCAGGCGTAAGATATAATGAAAACAAAAAATGATATCAATGTTTGTTTTTTTCTGCAACACGCCAAACAGTATATTAAGAGTGAAAAGTAATCGATATCATTTTTTGTTTACATTATATCTCATGCCTGCTTAAGATAATTCTTCTCCTTCTTTTCTATTTTGCCCTAGTTTTCTATATGGACGGTTACCCCGAAACTCCGAAACGGGGCACCCCGGTTTGGGAATGCGCTCCCAGATATGAAACCGGGACATTTAAATTATCATAAAGAGATAATATACAATCAATTATTGATCAGGCTCGGGCAAATATATAAAGGTAAATTTCTTGGGGTAGGCAATTTATTTCAGAATTTACTAAAGAGCTAATATGGTATAGTGAAAAAACCCAAATTTGGGGAATTTCGATTCAAATCGCATGAAAATCACTTGGAAAATCTAAACATTTGTTAGAAAGATGCATACTTTGCACATACCTGCACTTTTTTATAAAATATTATTCGAAATGTTGTAAAGGTTGTTCATTTTGGTGTTTATTTAACGCTAGATTGATTGCCTACAATACAAATGACAACGGATGTCATAAGTGAATAAATGTCATGTAGATGGGGTAAGTAGGCTGATTGTTTGAAGAAAACAAATTAGCAAAATTATCCAAGTGTGCAG
>JARJDW010000956.1:0-12554 GCA_030264715.1 Adinopsis sp. GC000173
GATACTCATCCTGCATCTAAATTGTGGGTTAAATTAATGTGAAGCTTCAATTTTTGAAATATTTTTATAAAATAAGACATACATATTACATAATTCAGTAAAGTTTAAATAATCAATTTACCTATACTTAACATAATGTTCAAAATAGAATTTAATATTCTTCTGGGAGGATATTTGATTTTAAATGATCTTTATACACACATTTATAAAAATATGTACTATTGCAATAATAATCAATAATAAGAGTAAACAAAAATTAAAACTTATATACCTACCTAGTTAAATATAAGAATAATGTTTGAAAATTTAATTACTTAAAAACAAATCTTTTTGATTTGCTGGCAAAGATTGATATAACTTCTACTTTGTTTCAATTTTTATTTGTTTTTCGATTGCTGATACTCATTCTGCATCTGAATTGACTGTTAAATTAATGTTATTTTCAGAAACATTTTATTATAAATAAGATATACAACATAATTCAGCAAATATTAAATACTCAATTTACGTACATACTTAATACAATGTACAATATATAATTTAATATTCTTGTGGGAGTATAATTAAATTTAAAGTGACTTTTATTCATCAAAATACAAATTCATAAAAATGTAATAAATGTAAAATAGAAATCAAATTGAAAATGAAAATAGCAGTTCGCCGAGCAGATTAAGTGATTATATATATATACATACACATCCTTCACACGCCTTATGAAATTATTGCATGGAATAAAATGTGTTTTGACGATGTTTGCTATTCGCAAGGCATTGAACGAAATGCAAAAGTAAATTGAATTTATTGCATTTATCGTGACAAATCTTTTTTCCCATTTCGGTTAAGTACTTAAAAATATGATTAAAAACCCGTATTCATATGCAGAATGATTGACAATCATATGTCGATAAACAAAATTTGTGTTATGGTTATACGGTATGAATTCGCATGTTGAAAAACTAATTGATTTAAAAAAAAAAAACAGTTTCGCAGCGCGCTGTATTGCAATTGGCGTCAATGAGCATGTAGTACTTGCTAGAAATCTGAATTAAAACTCAATTAAAAATTTCATACATGTGAAAATGAATTGTGCGAAATTTTTTGTTTACTAAGAAGAATAAAACAATAATAATACGTGATATGATAACAAACTTGTGCTTTTGTGCATAATACAATCTACATAAATGAACTTGAAAAATATTTACTTTGGATCAACATCATCATTAACATATGTATAATTACAGTTTTATATTTCATTAAAAAAATCATAAATATAATACCCCCTGAAAATTTTATTGAAGTCAGTAATTACTTAAAAAGGAAAATGGTTTTATTCATAATAAATGAAAATAATGAAAAATAGAGGAAAATGCTAAGAAAGAACTCTATATATAAATTTATTTAAGAATTTTAAAGCAAACGTTAAAAATTACAAACATTTCATCTTAAATTATGAAAAAGCAGTTTGGTTAAAAACAGTATCTATAATCTATAAGAGTGTAAAAAAATAGTTGAGTCTATTTCTATAAAATCTATAAGGGCAAATCTAAATACTGTGATTAGTTTATTTAAAAATTTTATTAAAGAAATGATAAAAATGCAATGATATAAATAATATTTATGAAAGAAATTTGTTTTGAAATTTTCTGAAAATATTTATTCATTTTATTTCATTAGATGATTAAAACATTATGATATTCAAATGTTTTTATCAATAAAATAAAAACGTCTTTATAAAAAATTGAAGCTTTATTAAAATACGTATATATTGCCGTTTAATGTAATTTTACCATATTTAAAAAAGTTGGTCAAAATAAAAATGGTCATAAAATGATTTTAAAAACTTGAAAGATATTTTCTACATTATGTAAAAAGATGCATTTGTACATACGCGTATTTAAAAATTAAAATAACTTCTTGATTTTGTTGTCAATTTGCAGACCTAAGCCCTCTATTGTTTTTGATTGTTACAAATTGCAGCGAACAAAATTGAAAGCGGTGAATATAAATAAATGTTGATTAATGCAAATTTCAACAGCTCCTACAAATTTTACGAATAAAAGTTGTCGTGATGTTCTTAAAGATGCTTGCAATAGGTCCGTAGATTGCAGTACTTCACACAAACTTAAATATTAAATTAAATAATTTCTTATCACTGATATTATGATTGGAAGGGCAAAAATTTACAGATCATTGTAAATTCATAGCTTGTATCTAGTTTAATAATTTATTTAATCAATTTTAACTCAAATATATGAAATTAATTAAATAATTGCGCCAGCATTAAAAATGTTGTACAATATATGTTTAGTCAGTTCCATTTTAAATGTAAAGATCTATTACATTACGTATTACTATAAATCTTGTATATAATAAAACCAAGTTTTTTTTAGTAAAATACAAGATAAATTATTTGTATATAATACAATTTCCTTTACAGTTAAAGTTGATCTACGCATTATTAATAGATCATATCCAATTTTAATACATTTTCATAGTGTGCGCTGCTTTTTAGATAAGCAGTGCATTTCTCCGTTTAATTGTAAATCATGACATAAAAATAAATCAATATAAAACAACGTAAATACTCTAAACATTAAGCAGACTTTATGAGTTGGTATTAAATAGTTTTTTTATTGGCGAAACAGCCATAAAATTTTTACCCTATTTTTGCTCCACTGTAGATTACAATTTTATATTGTTATATGCATCGCTTCCGGTATTGTCTACCATATTATACGCAACAGATCTGTACATAAAGAAATCAAATTCGTTAAGACATTTCCGTATTACATATCGACGACGGAGATTTGTTTCTAGATTTATTTTTGTAAACGCATAGTGTTGATAAAATCTATCGATAATGTGATAATATGCAGCATGATATCCAATATGGGATGGCATATTATGCTGCAATATATGGAACGATTAATAAAACCAGTGTACTTGCATACATACGACAAATATGCATAAAAGTTTTTTCTCAAAATAATGTTTCCCAAATTCAGGTACTCAAAAATAATACAGAAATGTCTGGGGTTTGTTTAAAAATTTTAATTAGTATTAAAAACGGTCATATTGTGTGATGTCATGAGAATCGTATTTCTCTCAATCTGACACTCTGATGACGATTTACAATAAATTTAAGTCAGTTTAGTTTTATAAACCAAGAATTTTTTGACTGGCTTTACAATCTAATAATAAAAATGCTAAAAATGCTAGTAACTAAGAACATATGTCTACAAAACTGCAATGCGCTGTTATAATTCATTTGGAATCAAAATATCATGTTCTTTCAATAGGAAAATAGTATTAAAAACGGTCATACTATGTGATGCCATTAGAATCCTATCTCTATCTGACGCTTTGATGCTGATTTTCAAAAATCTTAAAAAAATGATTAAAATATTAGTTTTACTTGAGTTCCTAATCAAGATATTTAAGCTAATACTTAACTAGAAACATTTGTCTACAAAGTTATGCATTGTTCTGTTATAATTCTCTCAAAAAAGTTCTAGTCAATCATTAACTCAGTTACCTTATTTGGCTATTTTAAAAAGTCTTTAAAAAATTAGGAGCCGAATTATAATTCGTCTCATACTAAAATAGTGCAAGCGTTGTTTTCATAATCTATTTTCCTAATTTTCAACATATTTGATTGTGATTCGTCAGTTCTCTAACGTCGTCGATCAAAGTTTACAATACCCTGCATAAGATTAATCAAAATGTTTGATGCTTTTGCTCTCTTTTTTATTCAAAATTTCATCGAGCATTAATGGAAATTGTTGCCATTTTTCCGCGGACCGTTTTCTTTATATTCAAAGGCGATTTTTTGCGCATCGCAATCTCGTTAAAACACCGAATAAATAGTGACGCAAACATACACATACATCCACTCACACACGCTGGAGATGAGAAAAACATCCATTGACAAAAAAGCAATGTGAATGCGACAAAGTATAAGTACATACTTCTCATACATTTTTTGCCATCTATGATATTTTGTTAGACTGTGATATTTGTAAATTGTTGCTCTTTAACATTCATATACGTAGTAACATGTTTGCACGAGTATAATGCAATGAAGTACCTACATACATATGTTGTATTCAAGTACGACTATTGTATATGGGGAAGAGTAATATAAATATTTGTTGGAATGTTATTGCTGTAATAGACTGTGATAAATATTCAAGACTAGCTCGTAAAATATTGCTTCGGTATGTGTGCAGAGCAAAGATTTAAGAGGACATATTTAATAATAAACAGGAATAATATAAAAAGATATTTTTTGAAAACATTGTTTATCAAAGAAAAAAGGTAAAAATGGCGGGAATCAAGCCTAAAACCTATATCCTAGTAATTTAGCCCCTAAATCATAAAGCATCTTTACTTTTTATACTCCTAATAATACTTTAATACACACACATGCATCTCTAAATATTTAAAAAACATAACACAAATAGTCAACGTAAATTTGTTTCTCCAAACTTAAAATGTTACAAAATATTGTATTGCCACCGACTTTAAAGTTTGGTAACAATTGGATTGGACTTTAAAACGATTTTAAGATTTCAAGCAAACATAAAAAGAAACAGCAAAAATTGATATTTTTAATGCAATGTTTATTCACTTTTTATCAAACTTTAAAATATACCTCACTTTTCTTAAAACAACATTTTCTTATAAAAAAACAATAAAGAAATCATCCGAAAAACTAAAAAAAGAATTGTAATATACCTACAGTTGAACCAAAACAAAAAAAAACTTGTTTTACTTTATAATTTGAATAAATACTGATAGTCTTGGTAGATTTGCAATATTAGTATATCTAAATAGCTAACACTTTGATACATGCACTTATCAACAACTGTCGTTATCATCAGGACTAAAGAAAAACAATAAATTGCGACTTGCAATGTGACAAATTTCGAAATAGGAAAAGGAAAGAAGTTTAAAAATGAAAGTAAAAATTTACTATTTACAAGAAGAAATTGTAGTTTGTAAAATAGAATTTGGTACGTACTAAAATGATATTGTTTATTAGAAAATAACGATTTTATACGTCTTTTATGCCTCGTATATGTTATGCTAGGTGTTACAAACTTAATAGGGCAGATAATAAGCGCCAAGAGTATTTACCAATGAACATGACGTCGAAAACCGCTTTTAGTCCCTCACTCTCTCCGATGGTGGTCTATTTATGCGATTTTCACAAACTAACCGTGGTTTGTGGCCATGTTTATTTTTCATCCTCTTACTGCTTACTCGATCTGTAAATTTGTCGGTCAAACTTGGATATTTCCAATTTATATAGATTGATTGCAGCAGCGAAATATCACAAACTTTATAATAGGAAAACTATTGCCTTAGACATTTTGTCTATTGGAATAAAAATGAAATTAAAAGAAAGCATTTTATTTATTCTTATCTCTTACTTCGAGCTATTATATTTTAATAGGAGTAGGGGAGAAGGGGGCTCATCTGGACACTTAGTCATATCAAATACTTAAGTTTTTCTTTTCAATTTATGTACGAACTGCCACCTTACTTAATTTAAAAATAAAAATTTAACTTCTAGGCACTAGTGCTTACCTAAATAAGGCCAATGACTAATTCTTCCCCGCGGCCCATGTGTATTACCTTTTCCCTATGCGGGTGCTGTGAATCTAAATTATCACTGATTAACACAGTGTTTTATAAAACATGTATCCTATCCTGGCACCTTCAATAAGAGACTTCTTAATA
Source organism: Adinopsis sp. GC000173 (assembly GCA_030264715.1). Lineage (NCBI taxonomy): Eukaryota > Metazoa > Arthropoda > Insecta > Coleoptera > Staphylinidae > Adinopsis > Adinopsis sp. GC000173. Next base: position 5,746 of record JARJDW010000956.1, read on the forward strand.
GTCAGAATTAAACTTTAATATATAATAAAGCTTATTAATTATTTCGTTTCATCACACATTTTGAACTATTTTTATCTCTTACTTGCAATTATTCATACTTCTATTCCGAGGAAGACGTTGCAAGAAAAAAATTATGACAAGTTCTATCGCACACAGTGATTACCAAAATGCAAACTGCGACGAATTCTTCACCGAGGAGCCACGAAATAATTCAAAGCTTTATAATTAGGCTCTAATCTATTATGAAGCTTTTGCTGCGCCTCTGTGAATACCAAGCCCAAGACATATTACTTAATTAAACGAAAAATCAAGTAAAAATCCCAAGAATTCTATCTACTTCCATCTCGTATATATTACTATTCATTATTTAATTTGAGCAGCACGCCGAGAGAAAATCTTAATTTAAAAAAGGCATCGTATTTTTAAATAATTTAATAGAATTTAGTGTGCACATTCTATATAGACAACATCTACGGGCTATATACGCCCCTCGAAAACCTTTAACCTGGTTTAATAAAACTGTTTTGTATTTACCCAACAAATTTTTACACTTTCTGATCAATTTCTGCATTTTTTTTATTAAAATTTCTCAAAATTTATTCATTATCTAATAACATTTCAAAAAAGATTAAGAATATTTGTGATAAAAATGGTCAAATTTACTTCAAAAATGGAAAATTCTTATAAAAAGTTGCAAAAATGAGTAAATCTGGAAGTTTTCTAACAATTTTTTAGATTTTGTAAATGATTTTAATGTGTTTTCTTATGGAAATATCCCAAAGTTGCACAATGTTTAGTTTTTAATTTTGGCCCGCGAGTAAATTTAAGTCCTCGTTTGGCCCGCAATGTCAAAAAGGCTTTCCACCCCTGAGCTAGGCTATCATTTATGGTTCTGTCAACTTTTTTAAGTGGAAAAAGTGATCTATAAGTACTTGTTGGCGATATTATGATTTAATGATGTTAATTCAATAGTTCCAATTTTATCAACATTAGCTAGCCAGCAAAATAGAATTTAATTATATTATACACATACTTTCAGTATCTTTTAAACTTATATTTATCAAAAAATGATCTATTTGATGGATTTGACAAACATTTAACTTTTATTTTTGTTTTTTATTTTATTTTTTCGGAGAAAATCAATCAATTTCTCAATCAAATCTGTTACATGCTGACCATGTTAATTTTATTTATACTTTTTACTGAAAGTTAACAAATCATTCGAAAGAAATACTCCTCTATAAAATAGATATCTCTATAGTCGTTGATGGTATTATCTTTTTATGGTAGAAATATTGTTTGCGCAAAGATTCGTCTTAACTACAATACAAAGTTCATGAATCACTGAATTTCAGCTTTCACTCACGTTGTATAGAGTATCATGGTTGCGGGATTATAGCGTAAATAAATGATTAAAGATCAACATTCGTGATGATTAGATAATGGTCGAGCGCCCTCACGTATAAATTTTTAATGAATGAAATCTAATTAATTGAATCATTTTCTCAATCGTTCTAAGTAATTTATTGTACGCTCTTGTTGCTCAGATTTAAATTAAACCTACACGATTTGTTGAAATTACAATATAAATAATTAGGTCGGAAAATGCTGAAAATATTAATGTAAATTATAATTATAATAGCGTAAGGATATTTAATATTTTCGCAGACATCTCTTGTAAATAAGAATTAAGTAATTTGTTGTATCGTTATTCTAAAGAGGGTTTCAATTAAATACATTACTTTGCTTCTACTATAAACATTGTAGGATAAACTTTAGTTTCGGATCAACAAGGGACGATTTTAGTTAATCATACATTGTTTATAGTAAATGCAAAGCTAAACATCTATCTTGAATTATTGTTGGAATAATACTGTAAAAATTAACTGTTTGTTATTTTTAGAGGATGACTGCAAAAATATTAAATTTGATTGACATTTTCAGCATTTTCTGATCCAATTATTTGTATAATTAACACAATTTTTGTAGGTGGATCTAAATTGAAATCTGGATCAAGAATAACCGATTAAAATCATACAATAATTCAAGGTAGATGTCAATCTAATTATAAATCTTAAAAATATTCAATGTTTTTACAATCATACTATGAAAATAACAAATTGGTAATTTTTGATACATTATTCAATGAAGAGTTTAAGATAAATGCTTTAATTTCCATTTACTATCAGTCTGTGATAAACAAAACTCAGTCTTTTTTAATGCAGATTTTATTAAACGGGAGTTGTATTAATTACAATACAAATAATTAAATCATTCAATACTGAAAATATCTCACAAATAGATATTTTTTGTGATAAATGCTTTGCTTTGCATTTACTACAATATTAACAAGCTATGATAGACTAAAATCGGTTATGTCTCCGGCAAACTAATTCTGTTGTTGAATTAATAGTTCAGTCACACACAATGGACGCACGCTCCCATTATCTATGCGCAAGGAGTCCTTCAATTACGAAATAAATTAAATCGTTGTCACATCGATATTATCGATTCCACTATTGATGTCAGAAAGCAATGCTAACTTTAGCGCACAAGTAAAATTTATTTTTGGTGTTCCGCATTCAAACGTACGTCTACGTGTAAGTACATACGGGTGGTAAATGCACATAAATCATCGACGCCGGGTATTATTAAAACTTTTCGCTTTGTTTTGATTTAGATTTGTTGCCCGTTGTTAACAAATATTTCAGTTTCGTTTTCGAAAGCGAAACTTTCTCTAACAAGGGTACAGTGAATTAGACAAATATTGACAAATAGTAAAAATGGCGGTTTATGTGACATGTATAGTTTAAATATTTTATAACCTAATAAACTTGTTTATTGTCGCAACATCAATAATCCTGATATTCATAAATATAATATGGTTTTGCAGTAAGATATGCTAAAAATAACGGTTTTTCAAATGTTTTCATAGAGTTATTTAATGTACTGCATAGCATTTATAAGAGATTGGAATCTCAAGCGGCTTAATTAGCTTCACCACCACTGTTAAAGACAAAAAAAAGATATTAAATATCATAATTTTCCTCAATTGTGTGACTTAGAGAAATATTGACAAATATTATGTAGTGAAAAAGACGGTTTATGTGACATGTATGGTTTAAATATTTTATAACATAATGAACTTGGTTATTGTCCCTACATCAATAATCCTGATATTCATAAATATATGTAATATGGTTGTCAAGTAATACATGCCAAAAATAATTTATCATTTTTTCTAAAGAGATAACTGCGTTGTTTATGATTAAAATAACCATAATACAAAATTAACGCAGTCAACTTTTTTTTTTTTCATTAAAATCAGATGAAATGTGTAAAATCTGTAATAGTTTCTATATTTTCACTTTGGCGTTTATCCTAACGACTGAATTATAAAAGGCTGGATTTGCAAGAATCTACAGTATTTATGAAACAAAATTTTCGACATCTTCTTCTCTTTTCTTTTGGTGAAAATCTTAGGCTAGAACCCATCAATTTTAACAAAAATGCGAACGACTAAATTATAAAAAGCTAGATTTACGAGAATCCACAGTATTTACCAAATAAAATTTTCGACAACTCTTTTAATGAGATCTTAAGCTGTAAAACCATCTATTCTGACAAAATATATGTTGTTTGAAACATTTTCACTGAGTAAAACTACTAATCTATATTAGCATAGGTATATATTCCACTTTTTCTTGCAGGCAGTTTAGTCCCTCTTTAACTATACGGTCGAAACAATGGTTAGCACGTCTGTGGTCGGCAATATGAGATTAAAATTTCCATTTCAGAAGAATGTGGCAGAACAGTCGTTTTTTTAACTGTAGTAACATTTCTATAAACGGAACAATTATCACAATTGCATGGATGCTTGAAAATGTTCTGGTTGGAGAATTAACGTGCCTTAAAGCGACAAGAATATACCTAGTTGACTTTTCCCCATCCTGATGTGAAACCTTATTGGAAAAAGTAATGTTGGATTAATAAATGTACCGGATTAGCGAGCTGCATTAAATAAATTGTAGTTTTTACACTTTTATTTTTGGAAATGAGAAACAAAACTTAAAATAGACTAGTCAAACACTGAAAATTTAGCAGAAAATTTTGTGCAACGGATTTGTAAGTGTTGAGCTTGGTTCAAAGATGCTTTAACATAATCATCGTGTTAAGTCTGCAGGCATTTCTAACTTTCCCCTTTGCTTGTGGATCGAAGCATGTAATAAATTTGTGAAAATCTATACCGTCTACAAAACATGTACTTTTCTTGTTTTGGCTTCTTATATTATATAATAAAGCTAGAAATAATTTAACTGGCAGGTTACGAGACAGCAAACATACATTTCAAGATAATTTAATAAAAATGAAGTATGTTTGTGCCGTAACCCTTTTAATAGACTCCAGTGTAAGCAACACATATGTTATTGACAGTTTTTATCACAGCAGAAGGAGTTCTTTAAGCAGTGCCATGGAATAGCTCACGTAACGGGTGAATAAAAGTAATTTTAGCAGTCGCTTATTGTATCGAAATTTTCCAATATTACTTTACATAAGTTCAGTAACTCAAAATATTTTCATTTCATGTCGGGCGCACATAAATTACAATTAATTAAAATTGTTTGATCGCATAACAATATATGTGGGAGTATATTATTATTAAAATTTCTTCCAATAACTCTGATGCGATTTATTTTTAGCTAAATTAATATTGGATTGTCTGATAACTTATTGTCGCTTAATTATAAATTTAATAAAATGTTGAATATAAAAAAGAACCAATAATGAAGTTATTAGTAAATTTTACAATACATCAGTGGGTGTCTACATTAGGTAATCAGTACATACATCCTATATCAATGGAGATAATGACCAAAAGAATATTAAAGCATATTTTTGGTTTAGTAATAGTGTTAAGTACCCACATTTAAGGATATATCGCAAAAGTATTTAAAAAACAAAATATGCAAAATAAGCATTATCTTTATCCTCCTTGCAAGACACAGTCGAGATTTACGACTTTATATTTCGGTTGATAACGGTTTTTCAAATGTTTTCAAAGAGTTACTTAATGACTCGGCGATGGAAAACACCGGATCCCAATTATTCAATTAATTCTCCATTTGTGTTGAATGGAATACGTAGCGTTTAAAGGAGATTCGAATCTCGAGCGGAGTAATTGCTTTAGAACCACTGTGAAATATTTAAAGAACATGAAAATACTAAAAAAGTAACTTGGTCAGTGTCACTAAAAATTACTGAAATCATTAGTAAAAAAATAAATTTTTGCTATAAGCAAAGCATAAAAGTATAGGTGACAAATTTTTAAATGTTAAATTACAAAAAGTAATTTTATGAGTCAGGTTGGTTTAATAAACTAAATTCTTTAAAAGCAACTCTATATTTTGTGATTTTTCACTATTTATTATTACGAACCCAGAAATCCCAAAACCTATAGTTCACCAAAAATCCACATACCCAACACACCTATTCGAGCGATTATATAAAGTAGCTCACGTACTAAATCATAAATTCCTCAAATTAACCAATTTTAGACCAACATATACCATACTAAATTCAACGGACTTTACAAATAAATTATCAAATCACACACTATCCAATAACAGCAAATTTTAGTCAATCGATGTAGGAAAATCACTAAACACAGAGTTTTCTTAATATTAAAATTTTCAACAACATAAACCCCACTACAATTCAACATATAAACTAAATTGTTTTAAAACTGTTTTTGCTTAAAGACGAAGGCGCGTCTTCTATTTCGTAGCGTCTTAAAATCTATAAAATATCATATAAATTCTTCTAAATATACCTTTTCCAGGCGAAATGTATTTTGTTCAACAATTTATTTGCAATAAAATAAAACGTTATAACACTGATTGAACTATCAATTTAAAGATGATCAAAAATCGCATTATCAGAGAAAATGCATCGTACATATGCGGGTAATGCGACATTTTTCGTGTGCAATACAATTTGTTGCCCAGCACTCGTTATGAAATTCCCACAAATACCTAAAAACTTTATATACCTATGTATTTTTTTATTTCACATTCTTTCAATTGCGCGAACAGTGTAAATATTTGAGAAAAAGGTTAATAATTGTATATATTGTCAGAAATCCCTAATCGACAATTCCTGCGCCAAAATATAAAATTCCCTAGCGGAATTTTTCCGTCGCTTTACCCACATAAAATATAAACGAAATAATTTAGCAATTTATTCCAGTTGATTGTAATAAAATATACAATTGGGATTTATGCAAATATAACAAATGTGTTGTTTTGCTTCGCGTGAAGATAGTGAAACATTTTTAATTGTATTTTTTCTCAATTTTACAACTAATATAAATACATATTCTAACATTAATTATAATTATTGATTTTTTTACAATAATAGTAAATTATACAATATATTTTTATATTTATAGGTTTGTCAGGCATATAATAAGAAGACTTGAAGTTTAATAATATGTATTAATAAAGTCTATAAACTTTTTGCTGTTTTTAACTCTAGAATTAATTTATATAAATGAAATTAATAATTTAGTGAACCAACCAAGTGCATTTATTTGAATTTCTATTCTGAATTGTTATATTTAATAATAATATGTAAAATGATTGGTTTTCTAAGAACCGCTAAAAATCATCTATATAACTTCATTGTATAATCAAGAGTTTTGATTTTACAACAAAACTTTTACGGAAATGAGAGTATGTATTAAGACTGATATAAAACTTTTATGAAATGTCTAGTATATTATAATAAATTACGTAGTTTGCTTGTGAAAC
>JARJDW010000958.1:0-11266 GCA_030264715.1 Adinopsis sp. GC000173
ATTTTAATACGATTCACTGTTCTTGGATTAAAATACAAAAAAATAATTCTAAATAACTAAATATTTAAATGTTATTATTACTACGAATTAAAAGTTTTGTATTAAATGCGGTTGATTAATCAATGCCAGCCATAAATAAACAATTACACTGTTTTGGAAACTAAAGCGTAATGCCAAATGCGCTTCTCTTTAATAAAAGAGAAGACATCAAAATTATAATTTACGTTTACCAAATATAATTAATTAGTATGAAATCTAGTTAACCAAGATGGTATGGTTATTTTAACAAATAATAATCTGAGAGATCCAATATTTGACGTTTCAAACACTGAAATTGCAAATTTATACCAACAAACAAAACTGTAATTAATAATAGAAAGTAAAAGGACAAAGCGAACCAATATTGCAACACATTTCAATAATAATAATAATATTATCTATTGGCTGGATCCTAAAATAAATAATATCGGAAATCGGGTTAATACCGAAAACTGCAATTGCTACAAACAAATACGATTTATCCGACTCGAAATTGAAATGAATGATTAATTCAATTTTTCTAAATTGGGAAGTTTATATAAACAACAGCTCAGAGAGAGCTGCTCTGATAAATTACAAAAAGCAATCGAATCGGATGTTATTACAGAAAATATTCAATATCTTTATTATTCAAATAAAAGTTTGCTTCAAACTTATTTATTAAAGTTATTATATTAATAATTAAACATGTTATCAATGTGGAAACACAAAAAGTTACTTAATCTCGAAAAAGGTGATAAAAGTTGGAAAAATATAAATTTCGAAATAACCGAAAAAGCATTTTATAGCTGCAATAAATATCGATTTGGCGAAAATAAGATAAATTATTAAAAAATCAAGGCTAACATATGGCACTTGTACATTTCGAAACTTACTGCTGAATACGGGCTACAAATAGCGCGTGAAAAGGCGTTCGCTGAAAGCAAGAGACTATCAAAACCTTGTTGCAACTTTATCATCACGTTCCTACTTAACAGAATTTACATACTATGATAGAAAGTAGGTACTATGTCATTATAAACTTGGAAATAAAAACATGTAGTCGTCAGATTAATATATCTGTGCGTATACCTATTTTATTACAACACTGTAGCTAGAATGAACTTTGTTCCCTTAATCTAAATTTGGTTAATTGTAAATTATGTGGGGGGATATTTTAAAGATAAGAACCGAATACCATTTACTGTAAAACAATGATGGACAGCACAAGGTCAATAGATTTAGATTTAGCCTCATCTTGTAATGATACCATGTGTGAATATTATATGAGTATTATTCCTGCATGTTGTGCAACGACAAATTTTCAAACAAGTAAAGTACACCAGCTGTTTTTAAATGCCTCAATTTCATCAATATTATAACAATTATTACCTTTATAGACCATTAATTGACTGTATATTATTTACATACACTTTGGCTGTGCTTCGAGATACTCTAATTGGGAAAATAATTACATTATTAATATGCCCATTGTTAACTTCGAGAGATAAATGGGCAATTCTCGTGCATTTCACTTAATCCGGAAATGACACTACTGCGAATTTGTAAGTCAAGCTACAAATTTTAGAACAAAAATTGAACATTTCTTTTAAATTTATCACTAAACAAACTAAAACACAAGTTTGTTAGTCCTATATAAAACTATAGTATATACTGCTTCTATTTACTGTTAAGAAGTGAAAAAAGTCATATGCATTTCTTGGTCATTTCAAATTTTCAAAAATTCTAAATCGGTACAATTTAGGAACCTATGATATCTAGCCTGTACAATTAGGACATAAAATTTTGGTAATTAACGTCTAACATAATTGTAATTCTTATGATGTAACTTATTAAATTTTAGACATTAACTTACTGAAGATGAAGATGTAAATCCAATATGCAAGCAATTTCAAACGAAATTACTGACACATTTATCCATAATTAGATTTAAAAAAATGTATTTACTAGCACAATATGAAAGAGGTACGACTTAGGACCCGACTGAATATTATTAATATATCATTGTCACACAATATCCAATCAATATTTAACTTTGGTATACAAGGCAAAGAATGCTTAAATAAATGTATAATATATATTTAAAACGTAATATGCAATTATCTAGTTTCAATTAGCTGTGGAAGCTTGCAAATACTAGATAAATATGATATGAGATCGTTAAAAATGAACTTTGTTGAATAAAATCTATACACCCAATGATAGGGCGACAAAACTTTAAGATAAGTTAAATGGGACTAAATTGATTGTATTGTCACTGTTTTTGGAAGTTTAGGCCTTATAGCTGCTTCAAAATCCCGGAGGTACGACTTAGGCATAAGTACGACTTACGCAACCTTACCCTACTAACAACCTAATAAGTGCAAACTGATGTGACAACGTTTATGCTATTTTAAATCAATTTCAAACTTTAGGACTTGGCTATGAGTTCAAGTTATAATATTTATTTAAAAGAAGTAAGTGGAGAATTAAAAATCGACGTTTCGTGATTATAATACATTACTATTTTTAAAATAGCGCGTAAGGTTGATACACTACATCATTTTTTAAAATAATTTTCGTATTGTTTAGCAACTTTATTATTCTTATACGCGCATGTATTCACCTACTTTTGTAAATTAAGCCACAGAAATTAATAAAATTGTTAACATCATTTGTCTATGAAAATGTCTTCCGTGTTAAGTAATGATAAAAATTTACGAGGAAACAAAAAAGCGTCAAAAGGCACAACATTAATACATTTCAGTAATTACAAGGTTTATATTTAAATTGTCTTCAATTGTCGTTAAATTACTGCATATTATAAAAAAGTTACTTTGTTCTTCTTCTATAGAGTTTAAATAAAGCAAAATAAATTGAACGAAAAATTTTTATTGCATTTAATAGTCAGTCGTATAGTATCACATTTTTAATATTAAATCCCATATTTTCAAGCCAAATATTAGATCAAAACGATAAACAAAGAACAAAATAAAATTTTAATATGATAAACATTCGAATTGCATTTGAATTAAATTGTAATAAAACTTGCTACTACGATAAAGAAGCAAGAAAAAGAAAAAAATTTCTTTTTAAATTGGAGCGTTTTGCGTTAATTGTTATTCTTGTATTTGGCATTACATTAAAGTTAAAATAATGTTTGGGGTTATAGGAAGTAGAAAGTGTTGGAATTAGTTTTAAAGGTAATGGGGAAAGCTTAAGTGCGGGCTTGTGCAATAAAATTAAGCAGAATTAGTTAAACGTAATTAGCGGCCAAGGAAAGAAAATCGATAGCGTATTGTCGAGGTATTTTTCTTTTATGGAAATACGAAAAGCAGCAGCGAGCGCGCAGAAAAGCGAAGCGTACGCTTGTTATATTAACATTCAACAATTTATATTCGCAAAAAAAACGTAATAAAAATGAGTAATTTTCATGCATGATATGTACGTACAAAACAACGAGCACAACACAAAAAAAACACAACACAACAGTGAAACGAATAAACATTTTTACTTATTAATGAAATCGTAAAAAAATATAATTTAATTAATTTGCAAATGAAAAGCTCGTGGCTCATAATAAAAACATGTACTGATTGCTTTCTAATTAAATTACATGCTTTAATTACAGCATTAAAGCAAAGCTTTTCATTATTTTCCCTTTTATTTATTGCATGTAAAACTGCCAAGATTGTTTTTTATTATATTCGAAATGCCCATTAAATATAAAGACAATTTACACGTATCCAGTTTATATTATTACCTAGCTCTACTAAAGAATAATTTTCAGTGAGCTATTGTGTTTGCTACACTACATAATTAAAATTTAATTTTTTTACTGATACTTTGAGTTTACAATGTTGCATATTAAATGTACCTACAGCATTTAATTTCAATTACTAAAATGTATAAAAATTAAGCCAATTTTGTTCAATTAACACCATTTTCAGCTTTGTCATTTAATATTCCATTTAAAACAATCGTGAAATCATTGCAGTGTATACGAATACAATGTTTAATTTATGAAGCTTAATCCAAATTAGGCTTCTAATTATTCCTCCATTAAAAATATTTTAAACAAAGTCAAAATAATTCGCAAGATCTTAAAAATCAGAACAAGAAAAAATGCATAGTGTTATTAAAATGAATACAATTATAAAAAATTTATGTCATTTTGATGAATTACTAAAAAAAGATGTTAACTTGCACCCTGCAAAGAATTTGGAAAAGTATCCGCCAACTCACAATTTTTCAAGACATGTAACAAAGTTTAAAACTGTTTTATATCAATAAATTGGTTTATTCACCCTAATCAATTATTTCAAGTAAGTAAACATTAGTTTTTTCTGTAATTTTAGATAAATTTCAATGTTTTTCATATTTAATCCCTTTTCTAAATAAAATAACACAAAAAACAATGAAATTCATCTAAAATAACAAAATGTTAACCTAACCTAAAAACATGTTTACGTTAAGCTCATTAGTCACTGGCATATTCAATATGAATAAAAAAAATTAAACTTAGTATTAGTGTAAGAGACTGCACACTTAGAATGTTCCGTCGAAAACGTTGACACGCGTATGCTAACAGTATCATATAAAAGTAACGTATTACCAACAAATAAATGTAATAAAAAGAATCTGAATGGGTTTTTTATGAACGCAATGATAATATGTGTTTGTCGCGTATAGAGCGACATAGGAGCGCATTGGTAAATCTAAAAAAAACCAAAGGATTGTATCTAATTACGCATTTAGGAATAAAATTAAAAATATTTAGAATTAAACACCTTTCTTTAAGGCAAATAGCTTTTATACACAGATTTATAAATTAGGTCCAATCAAACATTCATCGTTTAAGCGCACAAATGAATAATTTCATCACGCACTGAACGACGACTCCATCCGTCCGTACATTAGTGATTCACATTGCAAAGAATTAGAATAAATATGCGTGTGATCTAGATTTATTGAATCGATTCGCAGAGCAGAGAAAGAAAAAAGCGACGTTAGGAATTCTTCACTTTTAGCCATGAATCAAAGTTGAAAGGCCAGTAAATATTAATAAAGGCATTGTCCCAATATTTTTTGCGCATTTATTTGTTGTGTTGTCGATCGATAGGCAGGGAAGATTCGTATAAACTAAATAGAAGCGTCATGGTCGACACGGCGCAATGCAAATAGAAATCAAACGATATGCCGTTACGTTACATTCATTATCTGTTTGCGAAGTAAATAAATACAGCAAAGCAAAACAAGTTGATAAGTTTAAGTGGGATTTCTATTTGAGTTTTTCGAGTCTTTGCACTTTGCAAGCAAGTAAAAAAGAAAATTCGGCCAAGACGAATGGAAATGCATGCAAATGGCGCAAGGAACAAAGATTAATTGGATTTTTCGTACGATATTTTCGCACAAGATTATATAGAGGGTATTAAGTAATTAATGCAGTTTGAGTGCCGTGTTCGTACAGCCTTGACCTACACATCCATGACGTTCAATAATAGACTTAATTTCAAGAGTGCAAGTGCAGCGGAACGAAAATCCGTTTAGAAGTTTACATTGCAACTAACTTACAAACCAGCTTATAAACTGAACAACAACAATCTACCCTACGCTAACCTCCTCCCTGCTTCTTGCCACTTGACATGTATATTTTCTATTAAATTTAATTCGCAGACATTAAGTGCATTTTTAACTACCGAGTATTTTAAGCTTTCCTAATTATTAATTTATAATATAAAACAGCGCTGCGAAATTACAAAATGTAATTATGCTGCAATTAAACTTCAATTTTATATATTTTTCTTCAAATTTATTATATAACATTAATGTTTTTAAAAGGCGAGCGCGCGTAAATAATCAATATGCATATCTAACGAGATTATTTTTGCATTATGTACGATAAAATACGGTGCTTACAGGTAAATTACCAATTTTCTGCGAATGTAAATACCTAATTCGTTTTGTTCGTTTGTCAAAAGAGACGATAATCGTTTATGATAATATTTGCCGGACAGTTATCTAAGCAAAACATGACCTTTTCGATTTTCGAAACGACGACCACGACCACGACCACGTGCTGTGTTTCGAATAAATTGATCAAACAGACCTTATATATAGGCAGCCCAATATGCCACTCTACTGAGTTTAATTGGATAATGTCAATTAGTGTGTATTTTAGTCATTATCGGTTAGATTCATCAATGATTTAACTCGACTTCACTAATTTCTGACAACACATAAGATAATAAATCAATGATTGATAATCTACATAGAGATAAAAATCTCCAAAATGCCAAATTTATAAGAAAATCATTTATGAAGTAACAAAATATGATTGTATAAATCAGATTAATTGAGAAATAAGTTTACAGTGTAGTCGAAATATGTAAATGACATCAAACTCTTATAATAATCATAGAATATTTTCTGAAATAAGCTGTTTTGTGGAAAGAAATGGAGTTAAATATCTAGTAGTTTTTTATAAATTCAATACGATTTGAAATATTGATATAACGCCAAAGATGTGTACCACTCATTTGCTTCATGCATCAATAATTATTAAAGTTAAAGGAATCTATGATATAGCTGTAAGGAGCATTTCTTTTAATAACAAGACATGTCATAAAATCCAGCTAAGGTGGAGCCTCAAGACACAAGCGGCCCAACATAGAAGCTTTTTGCAGAACCAGCTACGATTCGGACTAATATTCAGTTTAAAAACCGAGCTAAATTCCGAGATAGGTGCTGCAATTCTGAATTTTGCATTAAAATCGCTGCAATATTACTTAATAATGTATCTAATTTAAAATACGAGCTAATTGAGATACAAATACCGCTCATAGAATGTCTTAAACTCGTATCTCAAAGTACCACTGTAATTTATCGATTCAAAAACGATAAAATCCGAATTATTAATGAAATCTTAAGTACGGCCATTAAAATTTATATAATTATTCAAACAAAATGCCACTTTTAGAAAAATGTCAATTGATTATATTGTAAAGTTTGATCTTTTTATGCCAACTTTATTGATATAACGCTTCCTTTTCAATTGAAGGGATAAAATTAATATTAATAATAAATATTTTTGTTAGCTTTGTTAACTCCATCAAACTCTGGTATAAAAGTAAAGAAAGCAAATCTTGATGTATAAATAAACGCGCAAAAGATGCTAAGCTCGCCTTCATTCCTATTCAAAAAACCAATTAAAAGTTGAGCAAAATTAACAAAAACCGAATCTAAAAACACAAACAAGCTTTTCTTTCAACTGCAAAACTTGAATAATAGAAAATTTGTTGCAAATATATATATCTATCTACTAATTTACAATTTAAATGTACGTTTTGTGTCCATGACTTTCTTCGATAAACATACAATACATACGTCAATGATCGAACGTTAGAATAAATTTCAAACAGATAATACAAGAGAGTGGTTGCAAAAAGGAAAAAGATCTGAAAAACTTTCAAGACCTTGACCCTAACACAGCAACTATGTAATGTAATTGTCATTTTATTATATCCAACAAAACAGTTTTTTTTTTAAATGAAAAGATCCGATTGTTAATTTTGTACCAGGGGACGTTGTCGCTTTCCACGACGATGCTGATAACGATTTTATCATGCAATTGTTTATTCTATATAGGTAGTATTCATTTTTATACACTTTTACATTGTTTGAAGAAAATAAAATAGAAAACAAATTTAATTAAAAAGTCTTTTTACTATAATATTATTAGTTAAGTACAATAATTTAATAAAAATACACAGTCCCTTTGTACGTTAATATTGTATAATATTACAAAATTATATTAAAGGAATAAATGGAAATTCTTTTAATTTTTCTATTGACGCTTTATTTTCTGTATATTTTATAATATACCCGGGCTTTAACAAATATGCGAGTTGACCAATAAAAGACTTTTTGTACGTAAATTAATTTATGTTACGGTACTTTATGTAATACATATTTACAATTTTTCGTTAAATAATTTTTTATGCAGTTATTTTCGTTTGCACAACTTTATGTGCTAAAGATTGCCAAGGAAACCAAAATATTAATTAGGTAACTGTCAGAAAATTTGTCAAACAGTTTCTAAAGTGAAGTTCAATTTTAGAAGTTAATTTAGGTATTAAAGAGTCGAGAAGACTAGCAATAGATTCGCTAATATCGCTAAAACAAAGAATTAAATAAGATAAAGCATATAATACAACTAATATTTACCATAAAGTGACTTAATTTCTTTTGACTTTTCATTTCACGCATAACACCTTCATGAAATGTATTTCTTTACATCACTAATGAAGAAAAACTGTTATTTCATAGAAATTTTATCGAAAAGCTTCAGAAACGTTGCTCAATTTTAAAAGTTAATTTAAATATATAAGAGTAGCAATAAATTCGTTAAAAGGATTTTTTTATAACACTAGTGAAGAAAAACTGACAATGCATATTGCTCCTCATATAATTTCATAAAAAAATATTAACGATTTAGTTAATTTTCCATATAATCGCATCCAATTCAGTATCGCGATATCATTTGCAAACAGTAGATGGATTTGATTTATTTTGTCCAACAGTCCAGAATAAAAATCGTTAACCGACACATAGAGATATCCATAAATAATGCACTGTTTCAAAAAGTATAAACAATTTAAATTGTATTTGGCGATGAAGCGCATAATAATCATTAATCAACAATTTTTCAACAATAAAATTTAATCAGTAAAAATCTCCGCCAACAAGCCAGAAAAAAAAACTTTAATAAACCTATAAACAATGAAAGTAACAATAGCCGCATTGACAGCTTCTATTATTTGGCTTATCTCATTCAATATGATGTAATTTACAATATGCAAAATGCATATTGTTTGTAACAAAAGCTGATAAACGCGTGCGCGTGTTGAATTGGGAATATGTACATACAGGAGAGGAAAAAAATATAACTAAATCCTGATTCATGAGCGCTATTGCACGAGAATTACACACCTAATGTCCTGTAATGTAGCCTATTATTATCCTTGCTACCTCACTTTTTTTATTTCTCTTACAAAACCGTTTTATTTTGTTTCTTCCACGCGCTTTTTTTTGCTACTGTGTTTGGAGGTTGGTTGGTTGGTTGGTTGGTTGGTGGTGGCTATGTAGTTGGTGAAAGAGAGAAAATGTCATCTGTGTTTAATCTACACATTATACATCTACAAAAAGCAACCCTTATTACAAACATAATGTTTTGAATTCATACACTAAGTAAACAAAATGTTTACCCTTTCTACACCCTGCCATAATAACAACAAAAAAATATTTTGCGTTTTTTTTTGTGTGTACACTCGTATGTATATGTGTTTTTGTGCGCTGTTTTGTATTCGAAACATTTTCCTGCTCGGTGTGTGTGTTTTTTTATTCAAACAAATTCGTAAAAAAAGATGTTACATTTTAATAATGCTCACAAACATATTAAATAATTATGGTAATAATGTCATGTCATTCTAAAATCGAAATAAAATTTTACATAAACATACATTCATACAAAAACAAGAATACAAAAAATTGTGTTTATTAGAAGCCATTGTAACATATAATACAATTTATTTAGGCAACAGTTGCACTTTTTTAAAATACCAAAAAAAAACAATACATATGTGTGCAATCTAATTTGAATGATTAACCAATTTAATTTTTTAATAGTGGCAATTAATTCCATCGATCTCAATTGGTAGGCGGAGATTTATTGCAGGCAATAAAATGCAATTAATAAAAAAATAATAACTTGCGTTATGATTAGAATTTTCACTGACAACAACAAAAAATAATTTATCATTGCGCGAATTTTAATGCATCATGTGTGTGCGTAAAAATAGAAAATAGCAAAGTAGCAGCAAGCAACAGAGATAGAGAGAGAGGAAAAAGGGATAAAAAAGAGCAAAAAACTAGTATTATATATACATATATATAATATATATGTATGTATGAATGTTTATACTTAAAAGTGGTACGATTAATCAAGCTTGATGACTTAAATGTCTTGTTTGGGGATGACGAATGTAATAATTCTACACCACGAAATGCGAAAACATACATATATGAATTATTATTGAAGTAATCACGAAAAATGCTCTTATAAATGTATTATTTTCCAACAAACATATCAAATTTATTACATGTTATCAGTCTCGATACGTACGAGAATATTAAAAACTGATTTCTATAATCACACGTACAACAAATAATACATTACTACACGTATTAAAGTCAATTTAAATGATTTTAATATAAAACATGTTTTACATGGTTTATTATAGAATATGTCTTGAAAATTGACTTCGTTTTGTTTACTTATTTTTATGATATTACTTTTTTCAAGTACAAAATGCGTACCGACCGAAAGCTTTTCCACTTCTAAAAGATATAGTTGCAAGTTCCTGTTTCATCCTTCTGACTTGTATCTTCTTATTAGAAGTGAGCAAACAATTCTTAACATTGCCTTCCATTAATTTAGTTCAAACACCAAAAAAATTCGTTAAAATCACAAATGAGTACATGACTTTTTCAACCATTTTCGAAGTATGCAATAATTGAGTATAATTTTGATATTAATTAATGTATTTCAATAATGTTGTATATTTGTATCTTCTTATTAGAAGTAAGCAAACAATTCTTAATATTGCCTTCCATAAATTGTTAAAATCATAAATAAATACATCCGTTTTTCAAAGCATACAATAATTGTTTATAATTTTGATATGAATTTGATGTATTTCAATGATATTACAAATTTATAACAAACATTTCAACCTCAAATCAATTACAAAAATATAAACCAATTATAAAAATTATTAAATTCCAAATAATTCCTACTATTCCTGGTATAGAAATGCTTCGGGGGAAACCACGCAAATATGTTTTAATATTGATTTAGATTTTAGCATAAAATTTGTGCCACATATGGCGGTTTGTGTCACTTGGGTAAAACTATTTTTAGTCACATTTTAAATTTAACCTATATAGTATTTGAACTAAAAATAATCATAAATTTTCAATTAACATTTTCTGATATTCAAATATGATCAGAATGATACTAATTTTATTATTTACGTCGTTGTGAGGATTCATCTTTGATCTGTACATATAATTCTTTATTAGCGTTTAATTAAAAATGCATTTAATCGTTGCCGTTTGCTAGATTTCTTGCCTATTAATCAGCAATGGCAATTAACCATAATAAATTGATGAAGCAAATGATTGTGTG
>JARJDW010000961.1:0-15750 GCA_030264715.1 Adinopsis sp. GC000173
GAAATCGCGTTTGATATACTTAGGTTTGATTTACATAGGTTCACCATATTGTTTGCGCAGAAAACGTCATCAACCCTGACCTAGGCGGCTTCTTTATAAAGTGAACGCACTATACTTACTTTTAATGCCGATGGTGCGCGAAACGCTGAAAACGTGCCAGCGGTTAAAACCGGCGTTTTGGAGCAGCGATGTATCATGAATTGCATACCCAGCGCCAAACGCGGATCCTTCCATTCAATTACATGAAATATGCTGTGGTACAATTTATCATTCTGCAAGAAAATCAATTGAAGAAAATGTCGGGTGCAACGATTTACAAGATTACTTTGCTGGCCAGCATTTCGGCCATATACGCGAGCATTATAATTAGGCTATTGTAGGCTTGGAGGTGGAAAAACTGTATGTAGTCGATCTCCTGCAAATATATATATATTTTTTTTTATCTCTACTCAATTGTTTCAATAAGTCGAAATAATATTTATTATAGCTTTTAACAGTCTTTGGAATATAAATGCTTAACTGACCTGTATTGATGTGAAGATAATCAATGAAGTGTTTATCGCTGCAAGAAGCAATCCGAAAAACACAATTCTATCCATAAATTTTCGAAGAACTTCAAGCGAACTTTAAATATACAAATTAGATAATATTTGGAAATCTTCTTAGCTCTCTGGCGGATTCTTACTCTAGTGTGTCCGAATGGAATTGAATGAGAATACCAAATTGTCGCCTTTTTGCAATTGTTCCACGTATTGTCTTCAGCTGAATGATTTTCTCTTCGACGAGTTCTATTCGAAATAAAATGCCCCTGATCGCTAGGAATGCAATGAAAATAAGTAGCATGCAAAATATTAAACCATACGAAAGTGATCGTAATCGATCGGTAAATACTGCAACCAATTGTTAAAGCGTTACATTAAATGTACAGTGTCTCTGGATCAGATTTACTAGAAGTATAATAGATCAAAACTTTTGAAATCCCATTTAAAGGTTTTAGGATCCTGCCCTGCTTCATCTGAAATGAATTTCAAGCACATTTTCACTTTTTTAAAATTCAAAAAGCTCAAGACAATGAAGAAAAAGTGATAGGCTTAAAATTTTGTTCAGACCAAGCAGGGCAGAATCTTAAAACCTCACATTTCTAATAAAGTTAATCTTGGATTAACCTAGAGTTATTGTAACTCTCCGAATTCGAAGCAATAAACAAGAATTAACATTAAAACAAATCGTCAAACTCAGATTCGTCATAAGAGTTAATATAAGATTAACTAATCACCGGATTATCCTAGTTTGGTACAATTGAATCTACGAGAAGCAACACTTACAAAAGTTATGATTGAAGTGCAGCCGTTAGGGCACATAGTGTACAAATTGAAGGTAGCATAGCCAATTACTATGGTCATCAATAATGGAAAGAGCAGGTAGATGATAAGGATCCTGCCAGTTTTATTATAGAATCGAATCAAATCATCTAACCTAAAAACCACAGATATGGAATCTAACTTCATAATCATGTTATTTATGTGAATCAGACGCGTAATGTTGTACGATATGTAAATCTGTATAAAGAAGTAGAATGCACTTTGACACGACAAAAATTCGTCGCTTGAAAATCCAACTGCTTGGATTTTAATTTTTGTCGCCAAGGTCACGTAAATGCAACAATATGAATAATTCTAATTAGAGTAATCCATGTTGTTTAATATCGCTATATTTGTTAAAATAGAATCACATATTACTATTTTAGCCATCATTTAAGTGAATATTGTGTGACTATTTTGGATTATTGTCGCATATCGGAATTCTGAATGAAAGGTAATGCTGGGTAATGCCACCTTAAAATCCGTCGCTCGGTCGTCGGTCGCTACTCGGTCGCTACGTGTGTGGGCACCTAAAGTTACATGTATTTTCGTCGATTTTGGGGTTCTTAAAAAAACAAACATTTTTATAACAAGAAATGCATTCTGCCTTTATATATATTCTTAGAAAATATTCGATAAGCATAATAAAAAATCCGTTAATAATTAAATGTAGATTTATTTAATATGTTGCTTATCAAGTGGGAGCTAAACATTTTCATTATGTATAATTCTGATTAATTATGTCAAAATAAATAAAATTTGTATCATGTTACATTTGTACCGTAGCCGTCGGTTTACACAAATTCCATTTCCGACTATAATTTATCATAAAATGTTTACAAGTTCTCACTGTTCTTACTTGCTTATGATAATATTATATAAATATAATTCTCATTTAAGCCGACAAAAATTATTATGTCTGCAAATCGGTAAAAAGATTTGAAATGAGAATAATTCAAAGTTAAATGGAAGAAGCGCAGAACGGATATCAAATTAGTTTTTTAAGTTCAAATATCAAAATGTTATTTAAATCTGTAAGGCTTATTTTTATTAAGATGGAACGTATACGTATCTCAATACTTTCCATTATAAATGCGTTTAATTTATATTAATTCACTAACATGTTTTGTAAATACCGTAAGTAGCTGCCTAAAAGATCCATTTTATACTTCATTACTTGTGCAACGATCATACCATGCTGGTCTACGCCTTCTCGTTCGATCAGGCAAGTCAAGCAGCATCGGGCGCAGTTAGTACTTGGATGGGTGACCGCTTGGGAATCCTGCGTGTCGTTGTTCATTCTTTTTCTTCCTAAAATCTACGTTTAATTTTTTTATAACAAAATTTTATCTTTGTTTACTACTTGTTTTCTACATTTCACTAAACTACTAGACTCTTGTTAAAAAGTAGTTACAATTTTTTCAAATAGCAATGATTTTTTTATTGAAGAAACATTAAACATACATCATCGTTATACAAATTTTAGTTTAACACATTGTAAGTATATTTTAGCGCCAATTTTTCTAAATTGTCGAGAGGTAATTCTAAAGATGAAACTTCTGTGTAGAGTTAAATCAACTTCACTGAATTCGGTTTTTATATTTTTATATTTGTATGTTTTATATTATACAGTAGACTCTTGATTAACCGTAAACAAATTAACCACCTTGCAAAACACAAAACTCTCATTTTGCAGTCCTTTTTTAATAATCCTCGAATAATTTACCTGCGATATTGTTTACATGCTTAGAATCACGCAGAGTATAAAAATAAATTTGAAGATCTTTTCTTGGTAAAAAATATATGTATAAATATTGTCTATTTATATATTTCACAAAATTTTAGTTTTGATAATGGCAGTAACGCCAAACTATTTGCAAGCTGATATAAATCTAAATAATAGTAAAACTAATCTAGTGTTTTAATTTAAATGCAATCTCTAATTCTGAATATAAAAATATAGAGTGCGATATAACAATTATGAATAAACGGCAACCGCATATCAGCAATCAACGAATTTATTTACATAAATTAAATAAAATGAATAAAAATGGATTATCAGAAAATCAATCACAGTGGTACAATTTGTACTCATTCATAAACTAACTCTTAATTAATCAAATTAAAAAATAAACCAAATTGGAATTTATAGCTAAATGAACACCTGTCCAATTGCTTCTTTTGAACAATGATTTGTACGCATTTTCAAGTCTTCTCCGTAATTTTGCGAATTTGCAAATATTGGTAAATTTACAATTCCTAATTTAAACCACTGATTTAAATCTATGTTTTGAACTGTTTTAGGATGTTTAGTTTAGTTTAGCATATTTAGCAGACTGGAAATAATACCTGATCCGCATCACCCGCATACAACGGAACCCAATGGAACGATTGTGGATGTAAATATACATACAAGTTGCTCACTATGCGTGCCGTGGAACGCAACCTGAAGTCCAAAGCTTAATTAAGCTACTGAAAGGTAGGTGGTGCTTTTATAATAAATTGTTTTTAATTAAGAAAGAGCTAGTTTAGTTTTGTACTTGTATAACAAATATTACTAAAACAGTAACTATAGGTGAGTTTTGCATTGTTTGGTCGCTTGGTGCAAAACATAACGAAGAGTTGTGGACGTTGTGGATCTTGTGGGTTGTGGATTCATGTTGTTCGCATGGTTCATCCGCGAGATTGGTGTGCAGCAGCCATATTTAATTTGGAAAAATATAACCAACAAATTGTCTTAAGTTAAGTTGTCCATGTGCAGCGCGTGCAGAGTTAGGTTGCGGTTATAGTTTGAATAAGGTATAAACAATAATTAAAGATAATAAAATTGTGCCATTTTTTCTTTCAAACAGAGTGTTGAATGTACTATTTTGCCGGTAGTTTAGCTTTTTAACCAATGTAGACAACAGAAGCCGGTTACTGTAACGACTTTGTTATGTTTATTGTTTTCGTTATCTTTAGTAATATTATATGATCCATTTTTCTTATAGGCTTTTTGTATTATTTAAATAATGAGAATGGTACTATAGCATATTATTTTATATTTTAATAGCAAACCAGTTTCGGCTAATTAGCCATCTTCAGTGCTGTACAAAGTTTACATTTCATTACGTATCAGATTTATAATTGTAATTAAAAATAGTTACATACGTCTTTACGTTTCAAATTTTACATTTAACATTTAAATAAGTTAACATTTATATACATACACCAGACACTATATTAGATATTATTTGTATTTTAATTTTTTTTTGTTAGTTTTTAGTAATATTGTTTTATCATGGGGAAAGTTAAATGCTGCATAAACGGTTGTAATAACAATACTAAAAATCGAAAAGTTGGCAATGATACGCTGCGATTTCATAGGTATAAAAATGATTTTTTAAGTAAAATTTAAGTTAATTTATTTGATTCTTCTAGATTTCCTTTTAAAAGACCCGACGTCCTTAAACAGTGGATTCAAGCACTGGGAAGGAAACCCACAATAGAGACCGTAATATGCAGTCAGCATTTTAATAGGGATGACTATAATCCGCCAAGACCTGGTGCAATTAGGTGGCGTCTTAAAGCACATGCTGTACCGTCAATATTTAAATTATTGCCAGATGAAACCGAAGAAATATCGAATGTATGTTAATATTTGTGTACGCTAATCACTCAATAAAAATCAATTTTTTAGGAAGAAACTATACCATGTAATGAATCTAATATTTTAAGTGAACTCGAAACGCCAAGTGATGTTCCAATTTTAAACAAAGAGAGTGGAAATCAAATGACATCAGAACAAAATGTATGCCAGAATAATGAAATGCTGAAATTTCAAAAATTACGTGTTTTAATACGGAAAATGACGATCGTAAGTTAATGCCTACATTCTAGCTTACAACAAATTTAGATTTATATTACTTTATAGGATGATACCAAATATATTACTGAACCAAAAGTTAAATTAGACTCGCTAAGAGAATCTGAGTTTCATAGTGAAGAAGTTGGCTGTGGAGTAAGTGACGTTGACGAATTGACACCTGTTGCAGTTCGCAAAGAGGTAAATGCATGACAACGCTTTTTTTGCTTTCGAGAATTTATTATAATTTGTTTAGAAGGAAAATTTAAATAAAGATAGCATAAAAGAAAGTAAAGAAGGAATAAGCGTAGAGGTTAAGAGAGTAATAAAAGCCAAAGAAAAACAACCCAAAATGGTGAGTTTACATTTTTATTTTACATTACAAGAAGTTGGGATTTTTTTTGCAGGATGATACTAAATCTAGTATTACAAATGAAATATCAAATAAACATGAAGCCAAACCAGAAATTGTAAATAAAGAAAGCATGCATGAAATTCAACAAGAAATAAGAGCAGATGATGAGAGAGAAATAGAATCCAAAGAACAAGTTTTGGTATGCTATAAGGTATGTTATATTATTGCCTGCATTTTACGTTTGCAAAAATATTTGGTAGGAGTAGTCAATTAGTTGAATTTAAACGCTGCATAGGTGGCGTGTAAATGCAATGTTTTGCTTCAAACAATCTGAAAGTAATATTATTTGCTAATTTGATATAGTTATTCAACAATCGACACCAAATATTACAGAAGAGCTCGTCAAAAATTTGGACAGTTAAAGGGGTGCCGCTTAATTTAAAGAAAAAAGTAATATATTTGCACTCTGTTAACGAGTCTAGGATTTACAATATAATTCACTTCGTAGGGAAGGAAATGGCAATAAAATTTTTTGGCGGGAAACGTCGCTTGGTCGCTTGTTGCATAGCTAGGTCCAATTGTATCGTCTCTAGTATTGTAAATCAAGTATTTGCGCTCCTTCGACGTAGTGTTTAAAGTATACTAATTTCTTAACAAATTTTCTTTGCACCTAAATTTTTACAAAACAACAATATTTATTTTTTCCAGACACCTAGTACCGCGATTGATATTTCAAACAAATTTACAACTCCAAAAATAACACCCAACCAACAATCGCCTTTAGTACATATAATGACCATCGTATGTTAACACCAATATTTTACATAACAAAAAAATATTTATCTAATTTTGTAGAAAGGAAGTGACCCTTGTTCCGTACATCATATTTTAAAAGAACTCAAAACACCATGCAAATCTCAAATATTAAATGAGGTAAGTGTAAAGCAAGTCCAGTCCCATGCTGCCCCAAAGGATAGGAAGGTAATAAAACCCAGACAAGAATTGCCGCTTTTATTACACTGTGTTGTGATTGTATGTTCATTGTAGCTTTTTACGGTTTTGAAGAATTAAAATTGAATATTTTCTAGACGAAACCTAGTACTGAAACCAAAACTTTAATTGAAGAAAATGTAAATGAAATGCAATCAAAACTGAACGCAGAGGATAAAGGAGTCGCTAAACCCAAAGGAAAACGACCGGTTCGCAAAATACTGAGTGTAAGCTAATACTTATGTTTTACATTGATAAAATATTGAAATTTATATACGTTTTGCAGGACGAAACTACATCTTGTTCCGAATCTCACATTGCAAATATACCTGGAACTGTGATTGTAAGTTATTGGCAATGTGTCTTTTTTTTCGTTTACAAAATATAAAACTACTTTATTTTTTAGAATGAAACTACTCCTTCGTTAGAATTAAAAATATCAAATACACTCGAAACTCCAAGCAAAAGTGAAGAGAGAATAATTGAAGATGAATTTTTTTCTTTCCTGCACACAATGATGGTTGGATATTAATAATTATATAAAACATAAACAAAAATTAACATTTTTACAATTTTCTAGGGACAAACTACACCTATTACTGAAGTTCCAAACGAACCACTTATTTTAAATGAAGAAATCCAATCGGAAATAACCGTAGGAGATAATAAAGTAAGAAAATAAAGAAAATTGCTTTCATACACAAAGGTATTGCTTTAAGAGGGTGACTCAATCATAAATTTCAATTGTTTTTTTACGTATTTATTAGCGCAAGATAAAAAAAGCTTAATATTACTGTATAACTATCAGCATTTCTGATATTTTTTATTTTGTGTAGTTGTGTCATGAGATGTTTGCGAAATGCAATTTTGCATCTTGATTTTTCCATGAACGCTGATTTGTAAAAAATGTATTATGTACTCTAATGCCAAAAAAGCATAGTATCACATTCGCTTACAGCCGCTGAGCTTCTGGTAAAACTTAATTTATATTGATACTAGAACTATCTCTTGAATTCGCTTTTCAATTACCACCTGTTTGAACTCGGAAGGTCAGAATTTCGATCGCAATACTGCAGTGAAAACATTCGAGTACAAGTCTCTCCAAACGCATACATATTTATTTATTATTTCGCAATCTAAGGGGTTAAAATTTGCCACAAATATCGATGACTATGTAGGGTAGTAATATCCAACATTCTCAATCTATATTAATAAGTTAACAATCTTATTTCTATTTGGTTCCCCCTCTTATAGTAAAACATATTCTTTACATTTACAAAACATTAACATTATTAACATGTATATATTAGGAGGAAAGTAAACGTTTTACTGAATCTCAAATTTTAAATGGACTTGAAACTCCTGGCGTCTCCCCAATAAAAAATTCGGGATTAAGCCAAAAGTATAAGAAAATAAGAAGAGCCGGAACTAAACGACAAATGTCTGTTCGCAAAAAGATGTTCGTAGGTTTTAATGTCTATTTTACTTTTACAAAATGTAAAAGTTATGTACTTTTTTAGAATGCAACCACATTTCTCAATAAATCTCAAATGTTACATACCGTCAAAACTTCATTAGCGCTTCCGATTTCTAAGGTGGCAAATGTAAGAAAAACCCAAATGAAAATAGACGTAGATGTGAAAAAAGTAATACAATTGTTTGTTTGTTCACAAAAATTATATTTTATATAATTTTTAGGAGCAAAATAATAATGCTGAACCCGAAATTTTAAGTGAGTTCGAAACATCACCTGAAATTGTAAACAAAGAAAGCGTAAAAGAAATTCAACCGGAAATAAGCGTAGATCATGAGCAAGTGATAAAACCTATAGAAAAACGATCGGACATATTACGCAAACAATTTGATGTAAATAAATCTTCCGAACCCCCAGTCTTTAATGAAGAAGGTACAAAAGAAGTACAATCAGGAATAAGCGTAATGGATAAGAAAGTAATACAAACAAAACAGTAATTATAAGTTATTGGTAATATATTTTTATTGATATATTTTTTAGGATCATTCTAATGTTTCAACGGAAGCACTAATTTCAAGTGGTCCCGAAACTCTAAACGAACCTGAAAGTGTAAAAGAAATTCAACAAGAAACAAGAGTAGATTATGTGCAAGTAATAAAGCCCACAGGGAAACGAGGACGTAAAAAAAAGATTGTATGTTAAATGATAGGCTAATGCATTTACAAAAATTACAGATTACATATTTTTCTAGATAACAACTGAACCATATGCTAAATCTCAAATTTTCAATGAAGAAAATGGGAATGAAATTCAATCGGAAATTAGTGGAGGGGAAGAAAAAGAAATAAAACTCAAAGCAACACAACCACGTAGAATTAGCAAAAGGATACTGGTACTTTAAAACTTCTATTTTACGCTTACAAAGAGTTAAAACCATTTTCTTTTCTAGAACGCGATTAAACCAAGTAAATTGCAAGTTTCAAATGCAATAGCATCTCTATTGGAACCTCCAATTTTGAAAAAAAAAATTTTTAATGAAGTAACGCAGCCGAAAGAAAAAAGCGCTTTTGCATTAGACAAGACGGTATGTAATGTCTAATGTTTTACGTTTAAAAAAATTAAGATTTTTATTATATTCTAGACGAGAAGTCACTCTCTCAGTAAATTACTAAATTTAAATGAACTTCAACCGGAAATAAGCGTAGAAGATAAGAAAGTTCTACAACCTAACGAAACAGACGATAAATCGGGGATGGTATGTTAGTGCATATTTATTCATTTTCAACGAATTTACATAATATTTTCTAGAATGCTCCTTCTAAATCTCGAATTTTTAATGCACTGCAATCTCAAAGCGAAACTCAAGTGTTGAATGCAGAAAATATAAATCAAATTCCGAATATCAAGGTAGGAAATAAGAACTTAATACAATTCCAAGCAGAAGGTGTTGAGTTTGTACGCAACTTGGTTATTGTATAGAGCATTTTCCGTGGGCAATGGTCAGCAAAATTATAAAGGGAAAACATTGAGTGTTTGCACCCCGCAACACATTCCGAAAATTATCGAAGAATAACGAAGGGTTTATACGTATTTATTTATTCCACATGTGCAATTTGCAAATAAAATTCTAATTGGGTTTGGATGGAAAAACAATTTTTTTGATAGCTTCGATGACAACCGTGTGTAAACGAGTATAACACTGTCAAAAAAAATTGTTTTTTCATCCAAATCCAATTAAAAATATATGAAATCGAAAATTTTATTTGCAAATTCCACAAATGAAATAAATAAATACGTATAAACCCTTCGTTATTCTTCGATAATTTTCGGAATATGTGTCGCGGGTTGCAATGTTTTTCCTTCATAATTTTGCTGATCATTGCACACGGAAAATGCTCTATGTTAATACATGTGTTTTACGTTTACAAACAATTAAAATCTTACAATTTTCTAGAATACAACTAAATTTCCAAAAAAAAATGAAGTATTAAATGCACTCGAAACTCGATCCGAACATCAAACTTTAAGCATTCAACAAGAAATAATTGCAGATCATAAGGAGGTTATGAATCCCAGCGTAAAACGGCCAGTTAGAGCTTGCAGAAATATATTTGTATATTAGAATTTTTATTTTATGTTTACAAATAGTTAAAATTGATATATTTTATTTTTAGAAGAAAACACAACCTTATATTAAATCTATAATTTCAAATGAACCGGAACTTCCTAGAGAACCTGAAAACTTAAATAAAGAAAACGTGAACGAAATCGTAGAGGATAAACAAATAACTGAACCTAAAGTAAAACAATTTTCTAAATTACGTAAACAGGCATTTGTATGTTAAAATTTTCATGTTACGTTTACAATCGGCTAAGATTTACATATAAAATTTTCTAGGATGAAACTAGACTTAATACAGAACTTGCAATCCTCCATGAGGAAATTGTAAAACAACTTCAAGCAGAAATTAAAGTAACGGATAAGAAAGTATTACAATCCAAAGAAGAATCAACAGAATCTAAAAGTGAATCACCAATTATAAAAGGAGTAGAAACTACAAACGAAACTAAATGTTTAAATCAAGAAGTTCAGACGAAGACAACCGAAGAGAATAAAAACATGATAATACTCAAGGAAAAAGCATCTGTTTTAGGAGCTAAAATTGAACAAACTAAGCCTCAAATTATAGGTAAACTTGAAAGTCCAATTAAGTCTCAAATCTACAATGAAGCAAAGGTAAAAGAAATTCAATCCGAAACGAGCGTAAAAGATAAGGATGAAGTACGCCTTTGGGTATGTTAAAGCATGCGTTTTATATTTACTAAAAATAAGATTTATATAAATAGTGCTGATTGTATGTGTTTTACGTTTCCAAAAAATAATTAATTATTTAATATTTTAGGGAAACAATCGTTATGTTATACCTCAAAATTTAAATGATCCAAAACATCCAATATTAACTTCAATCTCAAATCAAGAAAATATAAAACAAGATCAATCAGAAATAAGCGTAAATGAGAAAGAAGTAGTAAGCCCCAATGTAAAACAAGTTACATTAGTGAGTAAAGGGGTAATTGAATGTTATTGTGTAGTTGTAGCGTTTAAATAATTTTTATTATATCATATTTTAGGAAGAAACTAAATCTTGTACTCAAATTTCAAATCTAGTCTTGGAAACTCTTAGCCTATCTCATACTTCAAATCAAGGTAGTGTAAAAGTAATAGAACCCGATATAAACGTAGAGGATAAGGAAGTCGCGATTGTATGTCAATCACTTTGTGTTACATTTAGACAGAATTAAGATTTATATAATTTTTCCAGGAGGATACTAAATCTAGCACTGAATCGCAAATTTCAAATAAACCTGATTTTGGCGTAGAGGATTCGAAAGTCATCAATGGCAATAAAGAAACTTCAATGCACAAAAGACAAATTGTAGGCTTTTGTAACTTTTTGCAAACAAAAATCACTTATTTAGGACTACTCTTCCCGAGTTCGTCGCTCTCGCTCTATTATATGTGTTCCTTATGAGAAAAATTATTACGTCTAAACCAAGCCACGAGTTTATTATTAAAGATATTAACTTCATTCAAAAAAGAAATCAAAGTTAAAAGAACACCCCCAGACTGGTAGATGAGTGTTTTTTTTAAAGAAGCCTTTTTGACACCAAAATTAGAATATAAAAAATATACTATTTTGCGTCCATTTTCTACGTTCAAATTTTGTTGGCAAAAAGGCTTTTTTTCAGAAAAATGCTCATCTACCAGCCTGGGGGTGTTTTTTAACTTTGATTTCTTTTTTGAATGAAGTTAATATTTTTAATAATAAGCTCGTGACTTGCTTTAAACACAAATAATTTTTTCCATGAGGAACACATGTAACAGAGCGAGAGCGACGAAATCGGGAGGAGTAGCCTTAAACATGCAAATAGCGTTTTTCGCATTAATCCATCTCGTTTTTCTTATGATTTTATTACTTCCATATCCCCTAGAGTTACTTCTGGTTCAATTTCCTTCACATTTTCTTGAAATCCAAATAAATACAATGTGAAGGAAATTTAAAGAGAAGTTACCTTAGGGGGCTATGAAAGTAATAAGAACCAAAAGAAAAATTAGATGGATTAATGCGCAAAAGGGTAGTTGATTGTCAAAGTTAGTGATTTTTGTTTGAAAAGTGTTAACTTCACATAATTTTCTAGGATGAAACTATGTCTTGTGCTGACTCTCCAGTTTCAAATAAATGTCGACTTTTAAATGATTGGAGTGTAGTTAAAATTCAACCGCATGAGGAAGTAATAAGACCCCAAAAAGACGAAGTTGCTAGCGTACCTGAAAACTTAAATCCAGGAAGTGTAAACGAAATTCAATCGGAAATAAGCGCCGAGGATAAGAAAGTAATAAACCAGTATATTTCAGCACATAACATGTTGATTGTATGTTAATGCCTGTCTTTTATATCCACAAAAAATTTACATCGATATAACTTTTAGGAACAAATTACTGCTTCTACTGCGCCGCCAATTGTAAATGAATCCGTTTTAAATGCAGGAAGTGAAGAATTTCAATCGGAAATAAGCGCAAGCGATAAGGAAGTAACAATACCTGAACCAAAGTTAGCGACGAAGCATGTACAAACTGATTCCGAACCTACGTCTCCTACAACCACACATTTAAGAAAAAAAGTCAAAATGCTGCTAGAGCGTTTGCGACGTAAAGATATAAAAATTGAATCTATGCAGCAAACAGTAACTGTTCTGACTCAATTACATTTTCAACCAGCTGTGAAAGATTTAATTAAAAAAACTCAATTGTTGCAAAAACAATTAAGGCGTAAAAATGCGAAAATTGCAACTATGGAGCAATTAGTAACTAATTTAAAAACAAAAGTAAAAGTACAAAAAGACGCGAGAGTATTAAGGAAAAAAATTATAGCATTACAGGGCCAATTACAACGTAAGACGTTGAAAATTAAAACCATGAAGGAATTACTGAATCAACCGGTTATTTTGCAAGTGGTATGATAACATATTGATACATCTTTAATACAGGATATATAAAACTTTTTGTACGACTATGTTCCAAAAACAAATGCAAGACTGCTCTTCCACGTTACCGTTTTTTGCCAATGAATACAAACTGGACGTTAATCCCTAGCAATAGCAACGTTTTCTTTTCAGTACAAATAAGACATCCAGTTCATTTACAGCAAAAACCGTAACGTGGAATATATACGTAATTCTAAACTTATTTTGTTAATATCACTAGTCAATCATCATATTGCCTTGTGATAAGTTGGCATTTAAAAGCCAAGCATCCTGTGTTTTTTTAATCGTTTTTATATATAGTTTCTTTTCTATAAAAAATATTATTGTTCAAGCGTTATTAAATGTTTATTTTGAATTGACAATTTTTTTTATTGCCTTATATCACAATCCTGTGCGTTTTTGAATTTCGCTTGTTTTACCCCATAAGCTTGTAATTTAATCCTAATTTATGAGAGTAACTGTAAAATACATAGTATTATTTGGTTACAAAATAAGTGAATTAATTACATAGTATACTTGTTTTTAGTGGCGGCTCTAGCCATTGCTAGGTCCAATGCGACGGATTTTTGCGAGGCTCCTTTTTCAGAAGTGGAAAGTACCTAAGGCGTTATTAGTTTAGGGATGTAGAAAAACTAAATAAACAAGGTACAGTAACAAAGAAAATTGCAATTATGGCTTACGTTTCGACTGATCTGCCTTCACAAATTGCTAGAAACAAAAGTAATTTTATAATCTTTGATAACTAGTGAATATAAAGCAAAATCAGTGAAAAGATGCCAAAATTGTTGTCTTAAGAAATCTTTTATAGATTTTTTGTATTTTCCTTTGTTTTTCTGAACTCGATTTTTTCTAACGATTAAGTGAAAATTGATGGATGAAAAATTATGATATAAAGATGACATTTAACGTTTTTTGAAACTATATTTACAGTATAAACGTCAATAAGTAAGTTACATGTTAAGGTTTTGGAGCTCTTGCGTGAGGCTCTTCAAATGCAAGGCCCCAAGCTATTGCGCAGCTAGTTACATCGTAAAGCCGCTACTACCGGTTTTCCTATATAAGAGTCGTTTTTAAAAGTTTCCTAAAAAACTTTTGCACGGTTGAATAAAATTTTGGTTCACCAATAAATTTTATCTCTTATTTTAGCCCGAAATATCTAAAAGGTTGCCTACTCTTGATATACTTATTACAATACCACCTTTAATTTAATTTATTTTTTGCAATTGATTAATTTCTTCAATCATTCTTTATTACATGCATATGATATATTCTGATATTGATTGCATACAATTGTAGTAGTTGTATAAATGCATTTTTAATTTCCATTTTTTCTGTTGGGATAACACGTGACCGCACCTGGCAAGTCTATGGCACGTGGCTTTTATTTTAATCATTAAGAAAACTATATCATCTGGAAATTAAAAATTTACGTATTCTAGGAGTATAACTAAATTTTTAAGCATTTTTAAAAAACTAGCGGATTAAATTATCAAAAANAAATGGGAGAAGTGCAAAACGGTTATCAAAACGTATCTCAATACTTTCCATTATAAATGGGTTTAATTTACATCAATTCACTAACATTTTTTATCAATACCATGCTGTTCTACGCCTTTTCGTTCGTTAGGAATCCTGGGTGTCGTTTATTTTTTTCTTCCTAAAATCTACTTTTAATTTTTTTATACCAAATTTTAAATTTATTTATAAGTTGTTTTCTATAAATATCTACATTTCACTAAACTACTAGACCTTTGTTGAAAAGTAGTTACAATTTTTCCAAATAGCAATGATTTTTATTATTTCAGAAAGATTAAACATACATCATCGTTATACCAATTTTAGTTTAACACATTGTAAGCAAATATAACAACACATATTAAAGGAGAATTATTGGATTCTGTAGACGGCAATTGCGCCATCCATACGTCCAGAGTAGTGCAAGATTCGTTCCTGGAGCACCAAAACGTACGAGCGTTACCGTGGCCAAGCAAATCGCCAGACTTAAGCCCGATAGAGAACCTTTGGTCAAGGATCAGTAATAATTATGAAGCAGTGCGAAAGGAGGAACTCAACAGAAAAATGCTCAGAAGATGTAATGCAATTGAAGTATTGTTGGAATTTAATGGAGTCAACAAAGACGATTCAAAATGGTCCGAGAAGCCAATGGACACAATATTAGTGATTTTATTTTTGTTATTTTGTTATTTTTTTATTTATTTTATTATGAAACGACACGTCGAAGAAGGGCATATGTATCGACGACCAGGGAGAGGCAGGAAGAGGGCAAAAACGGCGAAAGAAGACGCGGCAATTGTCGATACCTCCACCAGGAATCCTTTTTCAACTCCGAGAGCAGTGGTCCAAGAGGCCGATCTTCGATGCTCCAGGTGGACCGTTGCGAATCGCTTGAAGGAAAACAACATCACCTGCCAGAAAGCCGCATATGTGCAGGACCTTCAGTAGCACCATGCGGCGGAGAGAAGGGCAAATTGATTCACTAGATGGTGAAGATGCAGAGATTTTCCGGTGTGGAAAGCAATGGTTTGCATTAAATGTGCAAACAATATCAGACTCTAAGAATTCTAATTAATCAAAAAAAGCATTCCTAGCACATACAAATTGGCGATTTTTTTTGTCTGACGCCTGCACTGTAGAAATCGCCGATGGCAAAAAAGCAGTT